>SJYV01004965.1:1808232-1810942 GCA_006410875.1 Neotragus pygmaeus
TGGCTGAACCTCATCCCTCGGACTCCGGCTTCAAGAATGTGTTTTCATGCCCGGCCTTTGTTCCTCCATAAATGTGTCCTTTAGTTTCAAACAGATCTTTATAGTTTGTGCTTCATAAGCCAATTCTTATTATTATTTGGGGGGACTCTTCTTCAAAGAGCTTGCCAATGAAGATTTAAAGACAGAGCAGGAGCTTCTTCCAGGAGTTCTAAGCCTTGGCTGTGGACAAAACAATCTTAAGTTGGGCAGCTTTCCTCAACACACAAAAAAAGTTATTAATGGTGATAGTACCAGAACTAGGACTTTATCAGAAACTCAAAGCTTGGGGGATAAAAAGGAGCAAGAGAATACTGTAACAAACTTCGTACAGAGTTCGGTCTATTAATTGTTTCATGTTAGATATTCTATGTGTTTACCTCAATTGAAAAAAAAAAAAAAGAATGTTTTTGCTAGTATCAGATCTGCTGTGGAATTGGTATTGTATGTCCATGAATTCTTCTTTTCTCAGCACGTGTTCCTCACTAGAAGAAAATGCTGTTACCTTTAAGCTTTGTCAAATTTACATTAAAATACTTGTATGAGGACTGTGACGTTATGTTAAAAAAAAAAAGTGTTAAGTCACAAAATGCGGTAATAAATATTTCATTTTTGATTTTTTGTTAGGCTTTTGTGTTTTTAATAGTTTTAAGGCCAGGTTGCACAGAGCCTATGCTTGGGATTGAAAGTAGATGATGGCTTTGCCTCCAGAAATCCATTATATATCAAAACTTAACTTACCAACAATTTTTTAAGGTAACCATCTGTAAGCTTTCAGTATATATTTGGCCTATAAATTCTACCAGCAGAAAACTTCTAAAGGTACGAAATTGCGTGTACGTGTGTGTGTGTGTGTGTGTGTGTGTTATGAGCCAGGTTGAAAGATCACCAACATGTCCAACCTCCTCTTTAGCTGCATGATGTTAAAAAAAATACTTTCAGATGAAGCTTTTCATGTTCATTTTCTGCCAGAATAAAGGGTTTTTTCGGGGTTAATTTTACATCATAAGAAATAACTAACGTCTGTGCTCAAAGATAATTCATCTGCCTGTGTTTTTTCTCTGTCTTAGTTACTAAAATACTGTTGAATATGTAAATTAAGAATTTACATATAGATGTTCATAGATGAGTAAACAACTTCTATGGAATTTGAAATCCTGTGTTGAAAAGATTACTTAATCATTAATATTTAATATAAATTATAGGATGCTGTCTTTTTATTTCAGACACCTCCACATGCAGGCACTATAGTGTGATGATTTGCTCATTAAGCTTAATTTTTTTTTCCTAAAACAACAGCAAAACAGGCAATGTAATGCCATTTTCAAAATTCCATGCAACATTCCTGAACACCTCTGACATTAACATGATGGTACTACACAAAACACCTGCCAAAATAAGCAGAGTGAAAAAAGGTGTGAGGGATTTGCATGCTTCTCAGTTGTTCAAATAAATATATTATCTTGAAATTTTGTAACACCCAAACTTTGAATCCTGTGTTCAGAAGGGATGCTGTCATAAACTTTTATTTACTTCTGCGCTGTCAGCCTGATTGGGAAATCATTCACTATCTCAGAAATCCAAGTTTGAATCTTATTTTGGGTTCTTCCCTCTTCCCATTGCACAACAAGCAAGCAAACAGCCATTAATAGACGTTGTATGCAAAGGAACAAGGAAATAAGCTTCTATTGTTTTGTATCATTTTTAGGTAGAATTTTTATAAATCCATTTATTAATTAGCATTATGCTGTTTAAACACAGAAATAACACTTCTGATACCAGCTAACTGTTCATGAAGAAATTCTGGGCCACTTGGAATACAGAGAGCTTCCCTCTCATTTTTGTCATCCAATTATATCTGGAGTCTTTTTGCAAAATTTTAATTATTTATTTTTATTTTAAATGCTTGTAGGTAAAATTTGACAAGTTCTTCATTTATAAATTAGCTCTCACATCAGCTGAAAAAAAATTGGCAAAGTTTTTCTTCCTTTCCTGTCAGTAGAGTAAATGCTGAAGGGTTTACTTAGTAGTTGGTTCATATTTGGAAAGTGTTTAATGAAATTATTAAGCTACTTCATCACATTTAGATCCCAGAATTCTCTATTCTTGGTTTTAACAGATAAAGTCATCTCAGGTTTAATTTCGTTAACAACTTCACACCCTATCACGTTAACCTTAACCTTCTTAAATATTTAGAAATGAATAATCGTTGTAATACTATTTGTTTGTATTTCCTTGCTCTCCCGCCCGCCCCACTCCAGATGCTAAGATAGAGAGGTGGTAGAGTTGTCCAATTTCTTATAATGCTTTTTTTTTAAATACCACCTCGGAAGGCACTTGCTCCTATCTCGGGTTTACTATTTAGTATAAAGAGTTCCGATTTGGGTATATTTAAGAAAGACTCAGCTGTCAAAAGCAAAGAAACTGGGAATGGTGTTTTGACAACCATATAGTGTTAAAGGAAATACTGTAGTCTGAATAAAATTGCTTATGTTCTCCAAAACAAGAGTAATATAAAAACACTTTTTTATTTATATGGAAAAGCAAAAGCAGAAATAAATTCCAAAGGTTTCCCTTTCTTTAAGAAATTCTGAGAGAACTGCAGTCGCCATCTGTTAAGGGTTGGGAATTGAGCAAGAAGCCACATTTTGAAGGAAAATGAGAAGAAAAGATA
>SJYV01004965.1:1818910-1859222 GCA_006410875.1 Neotragus pygmaeus
TCTTGCCTGGAGAATCCCAGGGACAGAGGAGCCTGGTGGGCTGCCTCTTGCCTGGAGAATCCCAGGGACGGAGGAGCCTGGTGGGCTGCCGACTGTGGAGTCACACAGAGTCGGACACGACTGAAGCGACTCAGCAGCAGCAGCAGCTCCCTACCCTATTCTCTTGCCTCTGCAGCCACTCTTCAACAACGGGAAAGGAAAAACATCAAACATGTTTGCAAGGTGCCCTGAGATGCCTCTGGTGAGGAGGAGACCAGCTGGTGCCCCACAGGAACTTAGGGTGTCCTGGACAGCGATGTTCCCATTGCTCAAGGTCTCGAGGAGGACACCGCCTACAACCTGGGAGTTGGAGGGGTGGTCGTGTTGCTTTTCACTTTTCTCTTCCCCCAGGCTCTTCCCTGACTGCTGGGAAGGGAATTAGGATGAGATCCTCAGGTCCCAACCACTCCCTGGACTTGGAGAAGCAGAACAGAGCAGGCACCTCCTAGCTGCAGAGCAGTGACTCCCAGGGGTCCCACACTGGTGAGCGAGAAAGTCTGCGGCCAGAAAGGCAGGTGCCTCAACTATCTAACTGCTCAGCCTGCAGCGTCCATTAAAGATAGGGAAGATTGCTGGGCAGTGCTCAAGCCCAGCTGCTCCGGCACCGGCCCGCTCCACAGTCTCTGCTGGGATGGGGGCCTCAAGGCCGTGGGGTGACTTCTGGTGATACCAGGGTGGAAGGCCTGCCTCTAGCTCCAGGAGTAGATTTGGAACCAGAAAAATGAGTGATGGTCAGAGGCCCCCACCCCCACCCCTCGTGGATGAAATCACCCTGTCATCCCTGGATCCGTCATCCTTCGAAGGCTCCCCTGTGGGAAACTGCCATGTTGTGTTGCTGTGATGACCTAGGAGAGCAACAGCAAAGACCCAGGAAGTCCCCACGAGCTTCAGTGGGTCTAAGCCTGCTTTGGAACAGATTCTGGGAAAAGAGAAGAGAGAGACTCTGTTATCCAACAGTGAGTTTTCCAAGATTCCGCTCAGCCGGAGAGGGCTGAGAAGGGCTTGGCAGCGAGCCAGTTACCCCCCAGACTCCCCAGGAAGAAAGCTGGCCAGAGTAAGACTCACAACCCCCAGACCCACTGAGAACTCTTTACAAACATGTCTTTGACTCCCAGCCTGGGCTGCTTGTCAGGAGTCTGTGGGCTCCCACAGCCCAGTGTTCCCCCTGAAGCAACCGGGGATCAGGGCTGGGGAAGCGTAAGGAGGCCTGCTTAAAGAACTAGGCGTGCCTCTCTCCCCTTCACTCCCTTCTCTTAAATGTCAGTAGAAAAAAGCAATAGATTAGTCATGTGATTATATTCACACAGAATGAAGGGGTAAAACTGAAAATGTACACCGTGGTTAGACATTTTTAAGGGACTGTCCTGAACATGATGTGCTTTTGTGGGACAAGACACTTAAATATAAGCTTTAAGGCCAAAGAACACGAAGAGTGCCTACTGTCCCCTTACCTCACCTTCACATAAGGGGGAGAGGTCTCAGTAAGCAAAGTCAAGCAACAAGAGCTCCTAAAACAATCTAACCGGTTCACAAATACAACATAGTATTGCATTTTTAAAGTAAGTTCCCCTTAAGGAAAGTTAGAGGCAAATAGCTGACTACAAAGTTTAACTTTTCTCATTTACTCATAGACCCAGGTGTCATAATTCCAAAACAGATTGAATAATCTGAACAGAGGGGTAATGTTGCCAGCCTGCACCCCCCCATGCCCCACCCCGCCTCGCCGCTGCAGAGCAAGGGCAGTTGTTAATACTAGACGCTTATCCAGCGGCCTTAGGACTTTTGAATGTTGAAGTGAAAGTGTAAATAGAATAAGGTCACAGGTGATTGACAAGTTCAAGTTACTTAGCTCAATTATCAAAATTTTATTTCTAAATTATGTTCAATTTGATTTTCCTGCTTTGCTATAAATGACCTTCGAAAATCCAATGGGAGCAGACATTTNATGTTGAAGTGAAAGTGTAAATAGAATAAGGTCACAGGTGATTGACAAGTTCAAGTTACTTAGCTCAATTATCAAAATTTTATTTCTAAATTATGTTCAATTTGATTTTCCTGCTTTGCTATAAATGACCTTCGAAAATCCAATGGGAGCAGACATTTTACACCACGTCTTGTGTACCATGATTTATTTGTAAAGTCATTTTGTGATATATGCCTCTTTTAATGTTTCTGTGGAGACCAAGTCTTTCCATTTAGAAACACAGCCATCAGTTTAATTCAAAGGCAGTCACCTTAAAGACACAATGATTGCTAAATTTGAACAACTTTTAAAAATGTTTCTAAATTTGTAAACTGCAGGCAGAACCCATAGTGTTTAGAATCTAAATCCCTGGATATTAGCATGCTATATTTAATGTCCATTCATCTAAACAACAGATAAGAGTGCAATTTGTAAATATATACCCTACAACTCACTTTTAACATGCTATCACAAAGTTCTCCTATGCATTTATTTAACAGATAACGAAGCTCTTCAGATCAAGGCTCAGGCCGCCACATCTGGAAATGCTTCCCTGTCTCTAATCTGCTGCCCCCTCCCCACCATCGCTCCCTCCAGCCACCAGTGAAATAGCTAAAGCCTCTTCTTCCACTATTATATGATAACATCAGTTTTTAATCAGTGAGAGGCACTCCTATTTAAATTTATAGGATGACTCTTTATTTCATTTATCTTTTCTTTGGGAGGAAAGTGAAATAAGAGCACCACCCTTATTAATTATAAGATTGATGGGGTGAAAAAAGCCAACTGAATTTGGCTTGCAAATTATTAGTAGAGGTATGAATATTTATGACTGTGCCAGGAACTGCAGTCATGAACCCTGGGTATCAAGCTTGGGAGATAGTCAAACCAATGCACTCAGCGAGGGTTCAGTCTCCCCAAATCTGACATGACAGAAATGGAAGCTTCCAAATTAAACCCAGGGTGGGCCCCCATCAAATACCTACCTTTTTTTTTTGGCTAATCTTGTTAAATGTGAGCTTACTTCTAATGGCCTCTATTATAAAATTTAAAGATATCTTTTAAGATGAAAACAGATACCTATACGTTTTGTGAGGAAAATCTATATGCTTTTCCCACTTGATATTCATTTATGTTTTAAATCGAATATATCTATAAAATACTTATGACACATTTTAAAAATTTCAGGCTTCTTTGTTCAGTGTAAAAATTCTGAAAACCTAAAATATCCTAGATATAAAGAGGATTTAAATAAATACAGTCTANCATTTATGTTTTAAATCGAATATATCTATAAAATACTTATGACACATTTTAAAAATTTCAGGCTTCTTTGTTCAGTGTAAAAATTCTGAAAACCTAAAATATCCTAGATATAAAGAGGATTTAAATAAATACAGTCTAAGTTAGATACAGAAAAAAGAAATGAGAGGGGAAAAGAAAACAGCAGTGGAAAAGAAATGAAAAGAAACGTATTCTACCTCTTTGCTTTTTTTCCCTTTACTGCACCAGACTTTCTTGTGTTTTAGTCCCAAATTGAGGCAATTTAAATGCAAGGTGAGGAAGAAAGGGTCAAGGTAAAAAGGGAAACGGTTATGACAAGGACTTAATAATTGAATACAAAACAAACTATGCCCTCCTCTTTTCTTCCTCTTGATTCCACATTAGACGGTTTTGTAGTGCTTTGGAGGAGGAGCTGAGGACTTGAGACTCAGTGAGCTCAACTCTTGTTTCACCACTGACTTCTTTTCTGTAACAGAATTGTTGAGTAGGGGCCGACCCAATCCTGTGGAAGTAGCTCACTCTGACATCAGAGCCAGCTTAGCACACATATTTTGAAAAGCAAGACAAGTTGTTTTCAAAACAGGAATGCTAAGCATTCTAAAAAGCATAAGCAATTTAAAAAACGCTCTTCAAATTTTCTGAAAAACTCCCAACTACATATATGTGTGTGTGTGTGTGTGTGTGTGTAGATATACATTTACATACATAAACACATTTTTTTCACAATTGGAAGTGGATATTTGTGCTAAATTGATGCTTTATGTATATCCTGTCTCAATTTGTCTCTTCTCTGTAAAGATATAATTTTTTTTAAGGAAGCGATACCACTGACAACAATTTACTTAAATTCACAAACCTTGAAATGGATGCATCTCCTATCAATCACACTCAGTAGCTACAGTACAACACATTCAACATTTGTATATCAATAGTGGCACACAGACAAATCTGTTTTGTTCAATTTAAATGCTCTTCAACATGTCATTTCTTATTTTTCTGGAACATGTCCTGTTTCAGCTGATTGTTAAATCCTTAACCTAATAAAAATTCAAAATAGAATATTTACTTGTCATGGATTTCAGAGGTGAAAGGTAGGCTTTGGGGACAATCTGACCAACTTCTCTTATCTTTGCTGCAAAGAAATGGAGGTCTAAAGATGGCAACTGATCCATCCCACTCATATAGCTCTAGTTTCTGGACATGATCCCAAAGGTCTTGAGGTTGATTTTTCATATGAGAGGGCTCTTCCTATTTTCTGCCCTTTATATTAGAGCAGTATTTATAATACTACACACAGACTTTTCTACTAATATTTTTCTTCCCAGCAAACTGACAATGGAATTCTTGTTAAATAATAATAAGATATCGACTGCTCTGTTTGCCAGTATGAAGATTTGTTGTTGATCTGTGATATCTGTATTGATTAGGCAAGATGAGGTCTCTCCTCTACCTGAAGGATAAATAGATCTCAGGATTGGCACAAAAACAAACTTTGTATTAATAGAAACTCTAATCTTACTGGTTACACATCAGCTCAATCAAGTTAGAAACAGATATAAATAGGAATAACTGAGCAGTGCTTCAAAATCTCCAAAAATGTTCACTAGGGATATTTAAACTGAATGAGAGCTCCTTGACTTCAGCACTGCAGGGCAGTTCAGTCAGGTCTGACTCTGAGACCCCGTGGACTGCAGCGGCACGTCAGGCTTCCCTGCCCATCACCAACTCCCGGAGCTTGCTCAGACTTACGTCCGTGGAGTCAGTGATGCCACTTCAGCACTAGCAGCCTGATTCTAGGTAACCTTCCTGCCTGGCTGTTCCATTCACCCCAAATTGAATCCTACACATGCTTCATCTTTTCTACATTAAGGGGAATCCTATTCATGCCTGAGATGATCTTATATTTATGATGGCCTCTTCTGTCAAACTGTTATTTCTGTAGCTTGCTGTCAAAAATGCCACTCCAAGTTTCCTCTCCACCTCGCTTTACCCTCTGTCATAGTAGCTTGGAAGGTCTAATCCAAGCGGAATTTACTTCACCTGTAATATACAGCAAGGAAAACTTTTTTTCACTTATCCATCTCTCCCTTCCCCCCATCCCCAGCTTTTCCTTCATTCTGTGTAAGGTTCATTGTTTCTCCTTGTGATAAAAATGTTCATCCAAGCAGTTTCTCTTAAGGTTCAAAACCTTAACTCTTGTGAGTAAAGTTTATGTATAAATATGTTCAGCATATTTTCTAAGTCCATGCTGTTTAATACTTAAGCACAAAAGGAAACAACACTAAAATGAAAATGCCCTCCAATTAAGAAAGTTTTCAAGCATAAATAGCAGATATTTAATTTTGAAAATATAAAAAATAAAACATGGAACTTGTTAGCATTTACAACTCCTTTCTTTAACAGTGTGGCCTCCTTTTTGCTACATTTCCATTTCATTATTTTTGCATGAATATGATAAATGGTCATTAAATCTAACCATTTTTATTTAATGTTCATAAAAACTGGTAGGTTTTCAAACAGATGTGGCCTGATATGGTTCAGTGAATTTAGTGGACTTTTCATATAAATGGAATAATAACCATACAGAAGATGAATTTTATACCCTTGTTTACCTCTTCTAGAATTTACCCTCATTATAATTACAAATAGTGTTTATGTATTATGCAATATATATACCATTGTCCAGACATTGCACAAACCTTAACTTGATCACTGCCATCTAGACATTATAATTCAAGATAGCACTGACACCAAAAAATAGAGAGAAACGTGGACATATAGTAGACATGGCATAGTTATATATTCTTTTTTCTATAAAAAAGAAAATGTAATGAAACTTGGCTTGTGAATGAACAAATTGTATCTTCTTTCCACTTATTTTCCTTTCAGACTCAGAGAAGTGTCTGGAAAAGAAATAGTTCATTTGTTTTCTATCAATTAAGGATAACATTGAGGAATAACCCTTCCCCTTTTAACTTTTTAAAAAGAGGTCAGCAAAGAGAAGCTGGCAGTCAGAGCTGCTAAGTGCAGGGGCTAGGTAGGTTTAACTAATAAAGGCAGGAGAGCCCAGTGGTATAAGACAAACTTTTACAGTAAGACTGTCTGGGTCTAGACGCTAGCTCAGTCACTAATTAACTATGTGACCTTCAGCAATAACTAACACTTCTAAACTTTTCATAGGGCTATGACGAGATGGTCAAATGAGTTGATGCATGAAGAATTTATCTAGTATTTGATTCATGGTACATGTATGTGCATGCACAGTCTGACTCTTTACAACTCCTTGGACTGTAGCCTGCCAGACTCCTTTGTCAATGGGATTATCCAGGCAAGAATACTGGAGTGGGTTGCCATTTCTTCCCCCAGGGGATCTTTCCAACCTTATGTATCAAACTAGCATCTCTTGTGGCTTCTGCATTGGCAGGTGGATTCTCTACCACTGAGCTACCTGGGAAGCCCTGATTCATGATGAAGATTCAGTAAATATCAGTGGCCTCTGTTATTATTATTATTATTATTGGACTAGTCAATGCCCCAACCTCCCTCCTAGCTTGGATAGGACCATATATGAACAATCTGTGAAATTTAGACCCTTTTACTTTTATTAATCATGTATCTAAACAATATTAGTATGGGCTTCCCTGTTGGCTCAGATGATAAAGAATCCACCTGCAGTGCAGGATACCTTGATTTGATCCCTGGGTGGGGAAGATCCCCTGGAGAAGGGAATGGCTACCCACTCCAGTATTCTTGCCTGGAAAAATCCTATGGACAGAGGAACCTAGTGGGCTACAGTACATGGGGTTGCAAAGAGTCAGACATAACTGACTAACACTTTCCTCAATCCAATCAATTCCTAGGGACTAATCATTTTATCCCCTAAATGCATCTTTAACTTTTTTGTTTCCTTCTCTCTCCACTACCACCACCAAGCTACTATTATTTGGACTCGATAGTTGGGGGTTCTGAAGTCAAGTCTGGTTCCATCATATTCCTATTTGAAAGCCTTCAATGGAAATACGCCATTCTTAGGATAAACTCTTAAGATTGATTGATTTTACTCCTCTTGCTCATCTCTAGCCTCGTCTGGAATCTCCTCACTCACTCTCTTTGATCCAGTCACACTGTCCAGCTCTATGTTGCTAGTGTAGTCTATTCTAGTCTCCTGTCTGCCCTTAGGGCTCTCGCACTTTCCATACACCCTGTCTAAAAGGTTCTTCTCTTCTCTCCTCTGCCATCTCCCATCTCTAAAAAGGCTAACTGTGTGCCATTTCCAAGGGGAAGTTTTTCTTGGTTCTTCCCCCTCTAGATTAGGCTAGATTCTCTATTCTCATAATACCATTGAAATTTTCTTTGAAGCATTATCACATTTACACTTAACTAATAATTAATCATGCAATTATTTGTTTAATGTCTGTTTCTCCTGCTGAAGTGCCATTCCAGAAGGACAAGGTCAGGTATGTTTGGTTCACTTCGGTATCCTCAATGTCTAATAAATGTTTTTTGAAGGAAAAACATGAGAGTGAGGGAGCAGCTAAATAAGATAAAGCCTGGAAATTGTCCGCTGGATTTAGCAACTAAGAGGTCACTGGGGACCTTGGAGAGGGTAGTTAAGGTGGTGTGGTATGGGTAGATGGCAAATTGAAGTCAGTTTAAGGAGTGAAAAGAGGTGAGGAAAGAGGCAGTGTCAATGTAAGCTAATGTCAAGAATCTTGTTCACGGTAAAAATACAAAAAATATGACAATTGATAAAGGGAAGACTAGGATCATGGGATGTTTTACTTTTAAAGATAAGAGAGAACTGAGCTTCTTTAAATGGTTAAAAAGAAAGCAGTAAAAGAAAAGATATACAGATGAACTGAGAAATAAGAGTATAGGAAAAAGATACATTTTAATAGAGGGAGGTCATAGTACAAGCTGGAATCCAGAGCATAATGTATGTTTTGTGAAAGTTAAAGTTACCTCTTCATTGAGACAAGAGGAAAGGAAGGGAAGGCTCGTGTACAGATGGATTAAATAGAGATTTGGGGCCCAGAAGGTGATATGGGTTCTGCTTGATAGTCTGGATTTTTTCTCAGGTGTAGGAAGCACTCAGAGAAAAGGGGAGGTGGGGAAACAGAGAGAGGTACACACTTAGGATCTCTGTTTGAGTAGAGTGGGAGAGGAAGCCGATCAGGATCAGGTCAAAAGACTGCTGAACCTTGCCAAGGGAGATTTGTGGTGCCAACCATCCATATCATTGTGTAATTTTCTCCAGAAGTGCTCAGCAATTTCACTGAAGGAGTGAGATGTGTGGATTCTTCCAAATCCAAAGAGTTTGCAGGGAAAGAGCAGTTAGGAAGTTGAGAATAGAGGTTGGGGGGTATTTGAATTATTGAGCCCACTGGGTCTAAATTGGATAAAGAAGGAAAGGAAGACACGTGGTTGTGACAGACTGGGAGTAAAATCCGATACAGGGTTGGATGTTTTCTTGGAATAAAGAACAGAGAGGTTCTGTGATCTAGGGGCAGGTAGGAGAGTGGAGTGAGAGACTATTGTGATGGAGTTTCAGATGCAGAAGTGGAATTTCCTGGGGGATAAATAGATCCAGATTGACCACAGAGGGTGGTGGATATGGTCTGAGGCACCTTCACGTCTGCCCTCCAAACTGACAGCGTCCTCTCTTCTCTTCTCACTTTATGCTGGAAATCCCTTTTATGCTCCCTCAGCCAGATCACTAAAAAAAGGGGGGACAAAGGAAAAAGTGGTGGTAGTGTTCATTCACTTACTTTGTGTCGGTTTCACTCCATTCACTTCTTCTAATGTGTAGTGTGTAAATGCCAGGTGCCAAGGCACTACTGTGGGTTGAAGAGATTCAGTGTTTCCTTTCGAGGTTTATCATCCTGCTAACTTTGTGGAGAGGAGATTTGGGGTGTGTGGGTGGGAAGACTGGGGAGAGAAACAGGACCAGAAGCGGCATTTGTGGCTTCACTCTTTAATAGCTCTATGCCCCTGGAATATTTATTCAACCTCTCTGTGTCTTAGTTTCTTCATATGTATAATGGGAACACTAATAGTACCTATCTTGTAGGTTTGTTAGGAAATTATTTATTTATCATGATGCCTTAAAGATGGCTGGAGCAGGCTGGAGCAGGAAAGGTACAAAATGAGGTCGGAACGTCGTGAGTAAAAGTGAGGAAGTGCTAACAAAAAAATGATGGGGGCCTGTCAAAAGAGAGAGAGGAGCCAGCCTGAAAGAGTTTCCCACTGGCCAAATCTGTGATAATTTGGGCATCAAAAATAAAAAAGGATGCAATAAATTAGTTATTAATTAATCATTAGTTATTAAATTATCAATTAATAAATTAAGAATCTGTGAGTCTCCAATAATAAATAAAGAGAGGAAGTTCTTTCTTATGGTAGTATGTCCATTAATAAATGTAGAAGGGATGATGAAAAAATTTTAAATGCTACTTTGCAGCAATCATAGAAAAAATAATTTAGGCAAGAATCATCAGTGAATTTAAACTCAGTGGAGAAAAGTTGATGAAGAATAAGATGTTCATATTATAGAGAAGTGTTGGAGAAAATGGACAACACTTTCATTAAGTGATCAAAACTAACATCATCCCAAAACGCATGATTTGCTGTCAACATGATACATGGAAAAAGACACAACCTCACTTCTTTTTAATTTTTTTGGCTGCTAGGCAGCTGGTGGGATCTGAGTTCCCTGACCAGGGATGGAACACAAGCCCTTGGCAGTGAAAGTGCAGAGTCCTAGCCACTGGACTGCCAAGGAATTCCCACAGCCTCACTTCTTAGTATTCCAGCCACAAATGCACAGCCTAAATGTAGTCATCTGACACAGCACACAAGCCCATACTGAGGGACAGCGTATAAAATAACTGGCCTGCACTATTCAAAAGAAAGGTCAAGGAAATATTCCCTGTTAAAGGAGACTGAGAGCTCGTGTACACCTGTGGTGGATTCATGTCGATGTATGGCAAAGCCAATAGCGTATTGTAAAGTAAAATAAAGTAAAAAATAAATAAATAAATAAAGGAGACTGAAGAGAGAGGACACTTGTGATTCATTGTCCTGGACTGGATTCTGTACTGGGAAAAAATAAAAAATACTGGAAATGACATTATTGGGACAATAAAAGAAATTGTGTGGAATGTGGTCTCTGGATTAGATAAAAGGATTCTACCAATATTATATTTTCTAAATTTTATAACTACTGTGGTTATGTTAAAATATGCACTAAAATGTAAATAGGTAAAGTAGCATGATATATTGGAGAAGGAAATGGCAGCCCACTCCAGTGTTCTTGCCTGGAGAATCCCAGGGACAGGGGAGCCTGGTGGGCTGCCGTCTATGGGGTCGCATAGAGTCGGACACGACTGAAGCGACTTAGCAGCAGCAGCAGCAGCAGCATAATATATACAACCAACTCTTAATTGTTTAGGAAAAATTATGGAGAGGAAGAGCAGGAGAAAATGATAAGTGCTGCAAAACTCGAAGAACTGGTGAATATAGGGTAAGTGTGTACAGGAGATTTGTATGTTTCTTGCATGTTTGAAATTAGTTAAAAATAAAGTATAAAAATAAATGTTAAAAAAAACCTGCAACACTCTCAGTAAAAGTTAATTATCTCCTCTTCCTCCTCTCTCCCTTCCCCTGGACCCCTGGTGGCTCAGTGGTCAAGAATCCACCTGCCAAGTAGAAAACACAGGTTCTTTCCCAAGGTCAGGGAGATCCCCTGAAAAAGGAAATGGCAACTCCCTCCAGTACTCTTGCCTGGGAAATCCCATGATCAGAAGAGCCAGCCGGGCTACAGTCCATAAGGTCACAAAGAGTCGGACACTACTTAGCAACTAAACAACCACCACCTCTCCCCACTACCCACCCATGATCACCACCAGTTGGGACATTCTTGCAGTATTTGAGGTAGAAGTAGTGTGTGTGTGTGTGTGTGTGTGTGCCCATACATGTCCAACTCTTTGTGACCCCATATACTGTAGCCCACCAGGTTCCTCTGTCCATGGAATTTTTTCAGGCAAGAAGTACTGGAGTGGGTTGCCNAGTGAAAGTGCAGAGTCCTAGCCACTGGACTGCCAAGGAATTCCCACAGCCTCACTTCTTAGTATTCCAGCCACAAATGCACAGCCTAAATGTAGTCATCTGACACAGCACACAAGCCCATACTGAGGGACAGCGTATAAAATAACTGGCCTGCACTATTCAAAAGAAAGGTCAAGGAAATATTCCCTGTTAAAGGAGACTGAGAGCTCGTGTACACCTGTGGTGGATTCATGTCGATGTATGGCAAAGCCAATAGCGTATTGTAAAGTAAAATAAAGTAAAAAATAAATAAATAAATAAAGGAGACTGAAGAGAGAGGACACTTGTGATTCATTGTCCTGGACTGGATTCTGTACTGGGAAAAAATAAAAAATACTGGAAATGACATTATTGGGACAATAAAAGAAATTGTGTGGAATGTGGTCTCTGGATTAGATAAAAGGATTCTACCAATATTATATTTTCTAAATTTTATAACTACTGTGGTTATGTTAAAATATGCACTAAAATGTAAATAGGTAAAGTAGCATGATATATTGGAGAAGGAAATGGCAGCCNGCATTATTGGGACAATAAAAGAAATTGGAATGTGGTCTCTGGATTAGATAAAAGGATTCTATCAATATTATATTTTCTAAATTTTATAACTACTGTGGTTATGTTAAAATATGCACTAAAATGTAAATAGGTAAAGTAGCATGATATATTGGAGAAGGAAATGGCAGCCCACTCCAGTGTTCTTGCCTGGAGAATCCCAGGGACAGGGGAGCCTGGTGGGCTGCCGTCTATGGGGTCGCATAGAGTCGGACACGACTGAAGCGACTTAGCAGCAGCAGCAGCAGCAGCATAATATATACAACCAACTCTTAATTGTTTAGGAAAAATTATGGAGAGGAAGAGCAGGAGAAAATGATAAGTGCTGCAAAACTCGAAGAACTGGTGAATATAGGGTAAGTGTGTACAGGAGATTTGTATGTTTCTTGCATGTTTGAAATTAGTTAAAAATAAAGTATAAAAATAAATGTTAAAAAAAACCTGCAACACTCTCAATAAAAGTTAATTATCTCCTCTTCCTCCTCTCTCCCTTCCCCTGGACCCCTGGTGGCTCAGTGGTCAAGAATCCACCTGCCAAGTAGAAAACACAGGTTCTTTCCCAAGGTCAGGGAGATCCCCTGAAAAAGGAAATGGCAACTCCCTCCAGTATTCTTGCCTGGGAAATCCCATGATCAGAGGAGCCAGGCGGGCTACCGTCCATAAGGTCACAAAGAGTCGGACACTACTTAGCAACTAAACAACCACCACCTCTCCCCACTACCCACCCATGATCACCACCAGTTGGGACATTCTTGCAGTATTTGAGGTAGAAGTAGTGTGTGTGTGTGTGTGTGTGTGTGCCCATACATGTCCAACTCTTTGTGACCCCATATACTGTAGCCCACCAGGTTCCTCTGTCCATGGAATTTTTTCAGGCAAGAAGTACTGGAGTGGGTTGCCATTTTCTTCTCCAGGGAATCTTCCTGACCCAGGGATTGAATGTGCCTCTCTTGCGTCTTCTGCTTTGGCTGGTGGACTCCTTACCACTTGTGCTACCTGGGAAGCCCCTAAGAGGTGATGGAGGACCTCATCTCACATATATGGCATTGGAAATAGAGTAGAGGAGAAATGTTCAAGCCAACGACACCAGAAATTCTGGCAATGATGTGGGAGTGCTCCATGCCATGGAATGCCACGTGCCACTAAATATATGACTGCTGCTGCTGCAAAGTCGCTTCGGTCGTGTGTGTGACCCCAGAGATGTCAGCCCACCAGGCTCCCCCACCCCTGGGATTCTCCAGGCAAGAACAATGGAGTGGGTTGCCATTTCCTTCTCCAATGCATGAAACTAAAAAGTGAAAGTGAAGTCGCTCAGACGTGTCTGACTCTTCTCGACCCCATGGACGGCAGCCTACCAGGCTCCTCTGTCCATGGGATTTTCCAGGCAAGAGTACTGGAGTGGGGTGCCATTGCCTTCTCCGAAACATATGACACATTGTCTCAATTCATGCAGCCCATGGCCAATACTCACCATGCAAAATGAAACTTTTGTGCTACACTCTTCATGTGTACCTCCCATTCCACCCAACTAAGTACAGGTGGCTTCTCTACCTTACAGTACCTCTTTAGGGAAGCAAAGGCGAACTCATTTTCATATAAACAGAGATCATTTTTTTTTCTTCTCTTAAGGATAAAATGAGAGTGAGGAGGATGAGGATAAAGGAACAGCAATGAGAAATGTTACAGGAACAACCCAGAATGGGAGGGCATTTCAAAAGACAGCTCCTTTTTCCATGTCTGCAATCTTTTCCTGGTGGCCAGTCACTCAGTCCCCCTAAGCTGGACTCTCTTTCCAGACTAGAGGAAGATGAGGTAGCTCACCTCCTTTTTCAGATTTACCTTTACAAGTCCGGTGGTTCAAGTCCAGCATAGTGACTCATTCGGGGCTGAAAAGCTGCAGCCAGGTCCGGTGGCACACAAGTGTGAGGCTGGATGGAGAACTGTCAAATGGACGATGTCACCTCAACAAAGCATTGATTGGTTGATTGAAGTCTGAGCAAATAAAGTGAGCTTTATTGGAGACAGTATTACTTAGAGCATCTGGTATTTCCTGTTTATTGACAGAATAAATCCCAAGATGACTTTCTACGATCATGAATTATTACACCTTGCCAGACTCTCCACATGCTGATAACTTGAATCCCACTGGGCAACACATCAGGCCACCGATTTCCCATTTCCCTCTGCTGTGGCTTTGCTCATTCTAGTATCTAAGTTAGGACTCTCTTGGGCCTCCACTGGACCAAGTTTAAGAATCAAATGCCAGCTTCTGGAAACCCTTGGTAAGACTACCAAGCAAAATGGAAATTATTTATTTCTCCCTTTGGTCTATATGAAGTATTTTTCTCATATATAAAGGAATATATAGTCATCTCTTAGTATGAGGGATTGATTCTAGGACCCCTATGGATACCAAAATCTGAGGATGCTCAATCCCTTATATAAAATGGCATAATATTTGCAGATAATTTATCCACACCCTCTCATATACTTTAAATCATCTCTAGATTACTTATAATACCTAATACAATGTAAATGCTATGTAAATAGTTGCCATGCATAGCAAACTCAAGTTCTGCTTTTTGTAACTTTCTGGAAATATTTTTTCCTGAATATTTTCCGTATGTAGTGGGCTAAATTTTCAGATGTGGAACCCGTAGATACAGAGGGCTGACTTTTTAAAACATATTAATGTTAACATAACAGTTCAGTTCATATTTTAACATAAATATGGCTTATATTAAATTCCCTTTCAGTCTTTTCTTTCTATACAAAAACATGCTTATGTCTTTAAAAAGACTTTAAGAAATGGAAATACTTCAGGAGTGAAAAGTTATTTGGATGTTTGTTAGAGTGAGTGGGATGAAGGAAAACACAAGATGAAAAATAGTACTGTTATCTATGAGGCTTGGTGTAAAATTATGTAAACAAAATAAAGGATTTATATACACAAATTGTTTTACTTTCAGAAATTTTGGCTCCTTTGTAGAGCATTAACTTTTGTGTCATATTAGGTAGAGGAAATGCACTTTTGTATATAAGAATTTTATCCTTAAATTATTTACCTTTTCTTTCAGAAACTGTTCTCTTTCCAACTCCATCTCTAGGCACAGACGCCTGGTCAGCTGAGTTGCAACATTAATAGAAGCATCTGTTTTAGAAGCTCTACTTCTGGAAGTGGAATAAAGAGGAGGTGTAACCCAGAGCTTAAGATACCCACTGATAATGAGGGTATTTGAGTGATGGTAATTGGCAAGGAGAGAGACTTAAAGATCTATCTGGAGACCAACCCTCACACTCCAGGCATGCTGCCAGAAAAAGACTAAAAACAGCACATAAGATGGCAAGAAAAATATGCTCCTTGGTTTCTTCATTGCCATAAAAGCCATTGGGAAGAAATTAAAGAGATATGCCATTCCTGAATGGTAACGTGGGACTTCTTGTGTCTTCTACGACTTGTGTGAAAACTTCTGTCATTTTCAACAAAGTGCAATCTTTTGGTGTATCTACTCATTGTCAAAAAGGGTACAGTAAATAAAGCTGCTGAATGATCATCCATTCACATTCAGTGCTACTCTTGGAACTAGAACAGTCATACAAGAATACTGCCTGTTTCTTTTAGACGAAGGTAGTGGAACCTCTTCAACCTTGCGGATGACAATTTGACTTTTGCACACCCACACAAGACTTGGTGGTACACAACAAACTTACAGAATGTAGCCACAGCTTCTTGCTTTGGGAAATCTGGATCAATTTAATTATTAAAACCAGTTGGATGTTGGGGCCCCTGTGAGTGGAATCTTTCAGATGACCTGAGTCAACCCATACTCCATTATTTCATTGACACCTAACATACACTTTGTGGCTGTCAAGCTGTATCTCCCCAAATCCAAGACAATGAATGAATTACGCTGGCTCATTCAGTGAATAAATCAGCTGAAATGGTTGTATGACTGGACAAGTCATTTGTTACAATGTAAACTAAAACATTGAAGGAAATGGGAGGAAATAAGATTATCTTGTCCTCTGGGTCACTTAAAATCTCTGAGTGTATTTCTTTTTCTGTAAAATGGGCATATTAATCTTTTGCCCAGATGGATTGTGGTAAAGGTTAGAACTGATGCATATAAAGTATCTGACATATAGCAGATAGCTGACAAATGGTTGCTGTAATTTATTATTACTATTATTACAAAAATTTCAAGTTACTTTGAAGAAGTTAAGCAATGAATTACTGGTTGATGTAGATTTTTTTAACAAAACCTCTAACTAGTAATGTTTTATTAATCAATTTGGTATGATGGCAAAAGGCAGTTTAAAGTTGGATTAATTCAAGTTGTCAAGCAGCTTAAATAGTAAGCCTGCCGTTTATTTTAGTTATTATCTGCCTTCACTGTTAACAAGCAAGTCTTTTAGTTTCAGTTCTTTTATAGAATATTCTTTTATAAATAGCTGGTCTAATTGGTATTTTGCCAATAGTAAAAAGTGGATAAGAGAATACTAGTGATTGTTTGAGGAAGGAGAAAACTGTTGCTTCTAGTTCAACATTTTATGAAATGGAATGCAAGTAGAATAAAGGCAGTATTCTCATTTGGTGGAATCCCTGATACATTAAGAATACTGGCAGGGTGCAGGCTGTAAGCAAAAAGGCAGTTAAGTATGTCAAAAGAAACTTTAAAAATGTTTTTTTTTGCAAGCCAAGAAAATTGTCAAATAACTTGTAGACCATATATGTACTAATGTATTTGTGTTCCTGACCTTCTGATCTTGATTAGTTCTTCAGTGCCATTGGCATCTCTAAGGTTGCAATTTGGTGTAGATTCTGGGTGGCAGTCACGCTGTCAAAGGGTCATTCTTCTTGGTAATAAGGTAGCTAGTGATCCCTGGGAGACAAAAGAAAACAATCAGGTCTTGAAAGCTGAAATACACTCAAGTCAAGAGTGGGCTCTTGACAGAAGCCCTGTTCTCTGTCTCAGTGTTTGCCCTTGTTGCAGTGAAGAAGAAAATGGTGGGGTTTACACCAATAGCCCTAACTTGGGGCTCTAAGTTACAAATGCAACCAATGAAGCTGCAGAGTAGAACAGATGTGGGGACTATTTTCAAGAGCATGTTGCTTTTTTACCACATTGTTGAGTCACATGTTAAGGGATGTGGGTCCCATTAAAAATAAGCGAGCTGCTTATTTTGAAGCAAATTATTAGCAAATGACTATGCTTCAAAACATTTCTTAATGTCAATTTGAAGTGAAGTCATTTGAGTTAGAAGCATATGCCATTGCTAAATTGTTGCCAAAAAAAAAAGAAAGAAAAAGAAAAAAAAAAAAAGACAACTTGATTTTTTGCATTGATGGCTTACAAAACTGTTGACTCAAGATGTAACGAAAAGTTTCTGTCCTGACAGTGAGTCTTATTTCCTGGGCTTCCCTGGTGGCTTGGTGGTAAAGAATCTGCCTGCAATACAGGTGACCAGGTTCTATTTCTGAGTTAGGAAGATCCCCTGAGAAGGGAATGGCAACCCACTCCAGTATACTTACTGGGAGAATTCCACGAACAGAGGAACTTGGTGGGCTACAGATAATGGTTGTAAAGAATTGGACATGACTGAGGGATGAACACTTCCACATTTTTTCCCAAAGTGATCCACACTCATTATCACTAGTGAGTTTTCACTTCATAAAGCCAAAAGTAAACGACTGTTACATTTAGTCCAAAGGAAGATTGTGACTAGCTTGTGAATGGTATCTGTAAATTAAACCTAAATAAAAACCTCAACAACTTAATGACAAGGCAGTTAAAAGTAGAGAATCCATGTTAATGTGTATCATTCTTTGTTAGTTAGTTCAGTTGCTCAGTCGTGTCCGACTCTTTGTGACCCCATGAATCACAGCACGCCAGGCCTCCCTGTCCATCACCAACTTCCAGAGTTCACTCAGACTCATGTCCATCGAGTCAGTGATGCCATCCAGCCATCTCATCTTCTGTCTTCCCCTTCTCCTCCTGCCCCCAATCCTTCCCAGCATCAGAGTCTTTTCCAATGAGTCAACTCTTCGCATGAGGTGGCCAAAGTACTGGAGTTTCAGCTTCAGCATCATTCCTTCCAAAGAAATCCCAGGGCTGATCTCCTTCAGAATGGACTGGTTGGATCTCCTTGCAGTCCAAGGGACTCTCAAGTAGATTCTATTAAATATCTGCAAACTATTCTTTGAAGAGAACCTCTCTATCCACTCACAAATTCAACTTCATGGATTATACATCACATTTTCGTTACATATAATATCTATACTGGACTTTAGAATTTATGGGATAGTTTCCTCATTGATTTTTCCCATCTTGGAGGTAATGTTTGGATTACTTTCTTAATATTTTATTTTTATTATTTTTCCTAATGGCTAATATATCAACCTGGTAAGAAACTCAAATAATATGAAAGGGTATGTCATGAAGACTTCCTTCCATTCCCCAGCCCAGTGACATTTTCTCTCCCTGACTGTTATTGTTAGCATTTTAAGTATACCACTCTAAATGTATTCTCTGCATATATAAATGTGTATTCCTAGATCTCTCCATCACTCTTTTTCTTATTAACATAATAGCATATTTGGGTCATAACTGGAAACAAAGGACACAATCAAATGTGGAAAATTAGAGGATAGTTTCTTAACAAAGAAATTATCATCAAATACATTGGTTATAATATAGGGGGACAACAAGGAGACAGCTCAATACTCAGGGTGGGAACAGTAGAGCTGTAATATCCCTTAAGCTTAAAGAAAACGGGTGATTTCTCCAAGTTGAAAGGGAGGAATCGGATAGGGGAGGAGCAGTGATGTGGTGAGCTTAAGGTAAAGAGAGAATGAACACTCAGACCTCACTCTTGCTTGATCCCATGTTGGGGTTCCCCACTAGCCAAATGCAACCAGCAGCTGGAGGACCCAGGAGCCCAGTGATATAATCCATAGAGGTGGGTCTCCCAGGACAAGGAGCAGAGCAGCGAAGAGTGAAGAGCAAACCAGGATGAGCAACTGGAAGAAATCTGCCATTCATTCTCCTGCTCCTTGCTTTTTGCAGTTAACAGTTTATGATGGAGATCGTTCCACGTGCCAGTACCTACAAATCTCTCCCCTTATTTTGAAGGAGGTAATTATTGCATGGATGAAGCATGGTTTAATTAGCCTTTTATTGCTAAACATTTAGATTTCCTGTCTTTTGTAAATACCAACATAACAACAAATATGCTTGTACATATGTCTTCATGCACATGTGTGCTATATCTGTTATATAAATTCCTAAAATGGAAGTACTTCCTCATTAATTTAGGGGGTCAAAGTGGAACTGGATTGTTTATTTCTCCAAACAAACAAAATATAAAACTACTTTCACATTTGGGCAAAAAGTTGTCAGAATTTGTTGTGAGTCCTTACTGCCCTTCAAATCTAAACTCCTTCTTGTCTAAAAATACAAATTCTTTTTTATTTGTAGAATTGTAGAATAGTATAGAAGTTAAGAACATGTACTCAGGAGCTGGTGAGCTTGACCAGTACCTAGCACTACATCAAGGTTTTGCTATTATTACTTTGCAATCAATAACCTTTAACAACTGACTCTTCTCATCACTATTTTTGTTTGCTAATCTTCTATTTTTCCCTCACTCACATCTCACAAATCTTTCAGATCTTAGCTCTCTCTGTGTGCATGCATTTGCTTTATTTCTTTCAAGACTGTTTCAAACTTATGTCTTCCATGCAACTGTGTTAAATTGGCCCTAACCTATCGAGTTGGTACATATATACCAATGATACATCTATTTAGAACTGTTTTAATGTTGTGTTTATTGATATATTATACTGTAATATATATTGATTCACCAAACATGAGAACCACTATTCTGGTTAATGCTTTGGGGTCTACTCTGGGTTATACTAATGGCCAACAGAGTTTGATATTAATCTCTGCAGTAGTAACAAATTATGCTTTTTTTCAAAAGCATAGGTCCCAAAGTCATTAGTTTTTTTTTTTTCTAATTAATATATTTTGGCTTTATTGAACCTTACAATTTAAATTTCTCTTCAAACTATTGTATTTTCAGCCTTTACCATAGTTTAGGATAATGATTCATATAAAATTTCTATTTCCTCTTATTTATGCCCCAAACTGATTTTTTCCAAAATTTAAGGGGTACCTCCTAATTCTGGAATTATAATTTTGATTAAAATTCTTGTTTCCAAAATCACTGCAGATGGTGACTGCAGCCATGAAATTAAAAGACGCTTCATCCTTGGAAGAAAAGTTATGACCAACCTAGATAGTATATTCAAAAGCAGAGACATTACTTTGCTGACTAAGGTCTGTCTAGTCAAGGCTATGGTTTTTCCTGTGGTCATGTATGGATGTGAGAGTTGGACTGTGAAGAAGATTGAGCGCCGAAGAATGGATGCTTTTGAACTGTGGTGTTGGAGAAGACTCTTGAGAGTCCCTTGGACTGCCAGGAGATCCAACCAGTCCATTCTGGAGGAAATCAGCCTGGGATTTCTTTGGAAGGAATGATGCTGAAGCTGAAACTCCAGTACCTTGTCCACCTCATGCGAAGAGTTGACTCAGTGGAAAAGACTCTGATGCTGGGAAGGATTGGGGGCAGGAGGAGAAGGGGACGACCGAGGATGAGATGGCTGATGGCATCACTGACTCGATGGACATGAGTCTGAGTGAACTCCGGGAGATGGTGATGAACAGGGAGGCCTGGTGTGCTGCGATTCATGGGGTCGCGAAGAGTCGGACACGACTGAGCGACTGAACTGAAATGAACTGAACTGAAATGAACTGAACTCCTAATTCTGGAATTATAATTTGGATTAAAATTCTTGTTTACCAAGACAGCATGATTTCTCAAAGTTTTATTGTCTACTCTTCCCAAACAACCAGTTCCAGATTTATCTTAATACTGGGACAGAATGAAATTCAGATGGGCAGAGAAAGTATAGTTTCCTTATTTGTGCTCTTTTCATACTAATTTGACACATATTCCGGTTTATTTCTTAATCTGACCTATTAATTTTAAAGTCCTATTGTGCTGTGTTCAGTCTCTCAGTTGTTTCTGACTCTTTCAAACTCCGTGGACTATAGCCCCCCAGGCTCCTCTGACCAAGGAATTCACCAGGCAAGGATACTGGAGCAGGTTGCCATTTCTTCCTCTGGGGGATCTTCCCATTCCAGGGATCAAACTCATATCTCTTGCATTGGTAGGTGGATTCTTTACCACTGTGCCACCTGGGAAACCTTTAGATAGCTTTTTATCTCCAGAAAAATACTCAAAATCTCAGAGATTTCAGTCTCCCACCCTTCTGTCAATTCCCTCTCCAAGATGGCATCTCAGTTTTGGGGAAGAGATATTCTTGAACTTAAGTAGGAGAGGAAGAGGGACCTTTTGAATCTAGAAGTAATGCCACTTGTCCCTCTAGGTTGCTACTCACTATGCTGGTTTTTTGTGACTAAAGTCTGCAGCTGGCAGAACACATAGTCTGGGTTCTCTCAAGTTTATCTGGGCCCAGTGGTACTTTCTGGCCTGCTGGGTCTCCTCTCAGCTCTAGCTGACCCCATCTCAGGCTCTACCTGCACTGTATCTGGTCAGCCTCTGGGTCTGTTGGTCAGCCTTTGTTGTAGAGTCACACCATATTTTCCAGGATGTACCCTAGGAAGGCTCACTGTATTCATGATTCTGGGATTAAGGGAGGCTCAGGACTGTAAGCAAAATCATCTGGCTGTCCAGCCACCCCATTCTTCCCTCATAATTATCCCATGTTGATATAAAACCATTCTCCTCTTGGCATTTTCCTCAATTTACCTGCAGTATATACCTGAAGGGGGTGGAGCACAGAGAATGTGAACAATGAGACATCTTCCTTTTCTGACTCCCTTTTCATCTCCATCTTGCTCATTTTCCACTTTTGTCTTGGGGAATACGTTGCCCCCTTTTACTATATCTTATTTCCCTTCTACCAAAAGCCTAATAGGCAGAAGGAATGCCCTCTAGGAGAAACTCAGAGAACAACTTGAGTAGATCCTATAGGCATGGTCCTAAAAACTTCAGGAAGAAGAAAGAATAACTTAGATATTGTTCTTTCAAGACAATTTATAAATCATTGTAAGATAATTATACTAATATTTTTATATATTTTAATGATATAAAATTAATTTGAAATGTCAGAATCTGAACATTGGGGTCCTTTTGTAATAATCCTATTTCTCTTGTACAACCATCTGACCCTCCATACCAAAAGTGTCCTTGGGTCAACCAGGGAGGAGATTATGAACTAAGTAAGATAAAAGAAGAAAGCAGTATTTCAGAATATTACCTTCCATATACTTATTCAGTGAATTGATCTATTAAGCAACACTTACATTTCTTCTATATTTTCATATAAATAGAATCATACAGTATACATTCTTTTATTTCTGTCTTCTTTGCTCAGTGATATATTTTTGAGATTTGTCCACGTCATTGGTTGTATGGGCAGCTTTTTTCTTTCTATTGCTGAGTAGTATTCATTGTATAGATATACCACAATCTGTTCATTCATTTAACTGTTGATGGAAATATGAATGTTTCCAGTTTGGAGCTAATAAAGATAAAGTTACTATGAATATTTGTGTACAAGACTTTTTGTGGACTTCTGGCCCCAATTTTAATTCCAGAGCAGGAACATGTAAACAATCACTAATGTGAAACAGACCTCAGTTCAACATCATAATATGCCTTGGTGTAATTTTTTATGTGTTTATTTTGCCTTGGGTTATTGAGCATTTTGGATCTTCGAGTTTACAGCTTTCATCGAAATGGGAGATTTTCAGCCAAATATTTCTTCTTCTTCTCCACTTTCTCTTTTTTAGGATCTTCCAATTACCTGTATGCTAGGCCTTTAGATTTGATGATAGATTATTGAAGCCCTGCTTAATTGTCACCATATTTTTCTCTGTGCTTTTCAGTTCAAGGAATGCCTATTCTTTCTTTCAAGTTTACTGACGTTCTCTTCTCAAGTGTGTAATCTGCTATTAAGTTCATGAAGTGAATTTTTCATTTATTTCATTGCTCAGCTCTAGAAGTTTTCCACTAACTTAAAAATATTTTGTCCTCTTATTATGTTCATGTTTTCTTTAAAACCATTGAACAGATGTACAATAGCTGATTTTATGTCATTTTTCTAATTTCTTCTTCTTTGTCATATCTGCATTGTTTTATTGAATTCATGATCTCCTTGTTTTGTGACACATTCTTTAACTTCTTTGCATGTCTAGTTTTTAAAAATTATTGGATGTTAGATATTATAAATGTTATATCATCAAACATCTAGACTTTTTTGTTTTTCTTTAAAGGATGATGAGCTTATTTTGGCAAGTAGTTATTTGCAGACCAGCTTGACACTCTTGAGTCTTGCTCTTAAGCTTTGTGAGGATAGCTCTAGAGTATCCCTTACTTTAGGCCTAATTTAACCCTATTGCTAAGCAGTGATCCTTTTGGTATCTCTAATGAATGTCCTGGGAGTTCAAAAAGGTCTCTCCACTCTGACAGTTTAGAACTCAATTGTCTCCTAATCCTTTGAGAGTTCTGGGAATTGTTCAGTTTACAGCTTTCTAGTATTCTGAGGTTGTTATTTACCTAGCCCTGAGAATTCATATCTTATAAATGTGAACTCATTTGTATTTAGTCAAAGATGGGAGAGGATTTCTTTGCAGATTTCTGGAACTCTTGTTAGTTTAATGAAATACATTAATAGATTTTCAAATGTAAAATCATGCTTGCATTTTTTTTGGATAAAGTAGTTCATAGTGTCCTTCTCCCTCAGCCACCTCCCGCATTTAGTATGCCACACTTTTATTCAGATTTTCCTATCTATGTTAATCAGTGAGACAGACATAAGTTTCCCATACCATACCATCCTTATCTACTTTTGGTACTAAAGTGATAGTAGACTTATAAGTTGGGATAGTTTTTCTTTTGCTTTTATAGGTAGGAATGGGATTGTGTCTTTATTTGGTATAATTTTGTCTGAATTTATTTTTCTGTTAAGTACATTTTAAACAGCTATTTTAACTTTTTAAAATGACTTTCAAATTTACGACCTTTGATATACTCTTAAATTGAAGTATACCATATTTATGTGGGCTTCCCAGGTGGCACTAATAGAAAAGAACTCGCCTGCCAATGCAGGAGATGTAAGAGAAGTGGGCTCAATTCCTGGGTCAGGAAGAGCCCATGGAGAAGGGCGTGGCAAGCCACTCAAGTATTCTTGCCTGGAGAATCCCATGGACAAAGCAGCCTGGCAGCTATAGTCCATATAGGGTCGCACGGAGTCGGACGTGACTGAAGCAACTTTGCACATACACATAACATATTTATAGGAAAGAGCATCAAGGTTAAGTGTACAACTTGCATCTACTACTTGAGTTTTATTTTCTTCTCATTTGTGGCCCCTTGAATTTCCCTTACTTGAGAATTCAGCCGTGTGTTTGAAAAGCTGTGTGTAATTTTTTAAATTAGAAGGGTATATTTTAAACTATTACTTTGTGACAAACAAAATCTCAGCAGAATTCAATGATAAGCTTTTGTTTTCTGCCTCACATGTCTGTAAATTTGCTGGACCTGCTCCACCCCACAAAAGGTTTTTATAATATTATATCTCTCCAATTAGCAATGTGGCATGGATTCTACTTATTCAATTCTTGTTTAATATTTTTTCATGAAATTGCCTTTTTGGAAGTCATGTATCTTTTTGACTATGTTATTGTTTCCATTTTTTATCATCATGTCAATAAAATATATTATTATATTTTCCATGGAAAATATTGAACACTTTTAGTATAAAAAACTGCATAAAGGTTACTGTGTCCCTGCTATATGAATAGGAATGTGACTCTCAAACTCTGACATGCACCAGAATTACCAGAAAGGATGGTTAATTACAGATTTCCAGGCTTCATCACAGAACTACTGAGTCAGAAATCTTCACAGATTGGGCAGGAGAATCGATATTTTNGTTACTGTGTCCCTGCTATATGAATAGGAATGTGACTCTCAAACTCTGACATGCACCAGAATTACCAGAAAGGATGGTTAATTACAGATTTCCAGGCTTCATCACAGAACTACTGAGTCAGAAATCTTCACAGATTGGGCAGGAGAATCGATATTTTTAAAAAGCCTTCCAGGTGCCTCTTCTAAGGGTAATATTTAAGAACCATTGAAACACGTTGATCTTGGCCAACATTTGTATTAGCATAAATCTTTGATGTCTTTAATCTTACTATTCTACTTATTTTACTTTAAGCAACATTTTCTCTGAAGATTTATCAGGAAGATTACTAAATAATAAGCCTTTTACTGAGTGCTTATAATATTGGACTTAAAATAAAAATAATATAGCTTTATTTCCACTTGATGTCATATAAAATGCTTCAGAAAATGGAGTTTGGATACTGTTCAGGTCCTCAGGGCATCTGGGTAGATTTAATGCAATCATCCTTCAGGATCTCAAGTCGATCTGGTTAGTGACTAACCACTTTTTCTAATAGAATTCTTGAATTTCACCTGGCCAATCCTGCCTTGTGTCCAGCTATAAAAAGTCTGGTTAATGTGCTAATAATACTAGAGAGCTCTTTCTGTCTTTTCCTGACAAATTGCTTAGCACAATAAGAGTACTTCCCTTTAGACTGGCAGCAAGAAACAGTGCTTTCTGTTCCTCAGTCCGATGGTTCATTTGCCTTGTTATTTTAAATTGGGCATAATAAGCTTCCCACGATGGTTTTCCTTCAACGTTGACTGGTCTCTGCACTGGCCGATTACACAAATTGACCATATTGTCACTTATTCCTGGTTCTTGAGGCTAGAAACTTGATTCAGGACCACAATGGAAAGGAATATTACCGTCCTCTGGCTTAAAGACTTTGCTGGATTGCTACCTAAAGAGAGATGTAAACAAAGTTGCCAGAAATTTTCTTCTCTTTCTCCTGTTTTCTTCAGTGTCCATTATTTCTTTTATTATAACAATAAATACTTTAATAATCAATACTTCTCTGCCTATTGAATTTTTATAGGTATTTTTCTCTGTTTCTGAATTGTATCAGTGGTAGTAATGTCAGTTGCGCTGTTGTGTCTGACTCTTTGTGACCCCACGAGTTCCTGGGGGTCCACCAGACCCTTCCATCCATGGGATTCTCCAGGCAAGAATACTGGAGTAGGTTGCCATTCCCTTCTCCAGAGGATCTTCCTAACCTATGGATCAAACCTGGGTCTCCTGCATTGCTGGCAGATTCTTTACCTTCTGAGCTACAGGGTGTATGCTCTGAATAAGCTTACTGATATATTTGGGGGGTTTTTGCTTGTTTTATTTTTTAAAGCAAGGTTGCTTTGAACAGGTGAGATTTCCTTTGCAAATCCTGGCTGACATTTACCATTTATTCTGAGGTTTTTAGATTTACTCTAGGTCATTTTCTATATTATTGATTGATTTGAAGTTATTTGAGATTTCCTTAGCTTTTAGACTCACTATCAGATTCTGAGGCAACAAACAGAATATTAATTGTTTATCCTCCTCATTCATGTGTGTACATTTTACTATGTGGACTTCACTGTTACAATATGAAGAGGGCTCAGTTGAGGGGAAGGCACTGAGGTGCATTCTCTTTCTCTCTTTCTCTTTCCTAAAAAAGACTGTTCTGATTAAGTATCATTGAAAACATCATACAGGGCACATGCCTTTATTGTAGTAAATGATATATTCCTCCCAATAGGAATAGGTAGTGATGGAAACACCAGGCTTCCCTTAATGTCTTCTGGTCCAGCTTCCACGATGTTTATGGCCCCTTACCGTATTGCTTTTAAATCACATAAGATAAGTTCTACTGGGTATGAAGAAGCATCTCAGTGGTGGTTTTCAAATCATTTAATCATGTAGGTGCTGGCTATTTATGACTCTGGTTATTAATAACTTCTGTAATGTACACTCATATATATACAAATGAGTATAGATTTTTCAGCTCTTGGATTTAGAAATTAATTTTAGGACATCTATCAGATAATTTTGTATAAAGTGGCTCACTTCTAGCTATTCCAAAATTCAGCTGTGGGAGAATATAACAAGCAATTTCTTGAGATTCTTGCCTCCTAAGGCATCCAGTAGACTTCCTTAGGATGGAAGAAAAAATAAGAAGGCAAAATATCTAGATTACTCTGAAACCTGACTTTTATGCTTGTGGACATCATTATCTGATTATTTGTATCCAACTGCTGAAGCTATCAAGCAGTTTAGTGAAAAGTGGTTGTTACTTCAGTTCAGTCACTCAGTAGTGTCCGACTCTTCGCGACCCCATGAATCGCAGCACGCCAGGCCTCCCTGTCCATCACCATCTTCTGGAGTTCACTCAGACTCACGTGCATCGAGTCAGTGATGCCATCCAGCCATCTCATCCTCGGTCGTCCCCTTCTCCTCCTGCCCCCAATCCTTCCCAGCATCAGAGTCTTTTCCACTGNGCACAAAATGTTCTAGAAGCACTACCTCTGCCCCCCAACTATGATCAAGTATGAACCTAGGAAACAAATTAAATAGATGAAACTCACGCCCTGGCAAGAAGCCTACATTTTAAAATGTGCACACTGCAAAAAGCATTCACTCAGATGTAATGTAAACATTGACTTACAAGCTTTGGTGTGATGTGTGTTTGTGTTGTGTAAGTAGCTTGTTGAAACTGAAGGGGGAAGAGATTTATCATCTTACCCTTACAAGTCAGTCTATATTCTGTAGGGGGAAGAGGGATTTTAGGAGCTCTTTAAGTGGGGCGAAAGCAGGTATTTGGTCTCAGTGAGCAGTGAAATGAAACAAAGAGCTAACATTTAGAGAAAAGAGATTAACTTACTCAGGAAAGCCAACTTACTGTATGAAGTAATGGTGTAGAGACATAAGTTATGTTTTAATGTCCCTAGCAAGAGAAAGATGGCCACAAACTTTATGTGTGTTCATTTAAAATAGTGGTTTTCGATATTATAATAAATTTAGCTACCATTTATTTATTGGGTGCTTAGCACATATAAAACAATTTATTCCTCAGGATAATTCTAAGTGGTAGATAAATTACTATACCCACTTCACAGATGAGGCATTGAGAAAGTCTGCAGTTTGCCCTGGGTCACACTGTTAGTGAGTGGCAGAGCCAGAACTGCTGCTTAGACAGCCAGGCTCTGGATTCCGTGTGCATTAAGGTGCCTTTGATTGCGCTGCATTATTTCACTCAGTGTAATCGCTGAAAGTGCTTATTTTACTTTCTTGCAACTAAGACAAAATCTTGTATAGCCACTCAATTCTACTGGGTTCATTTGGGATGAATAATTATCAGTGCCATCTACTGAGGTTTGGGCTTCCCTAAGTCTCTGATGCTGGGAGGGACTGGCGGCAGGAGGAGAAGGGGACGACCGAGGATGAGATGGCTGGTTGGCATCACGGACTCGATGGACGTGAGTCTGAGTGAACTCCGGGAGTTGGTGATGGACAGGGAGGCCTGGCGTGCTGCGATTCATGGGGTTGCAAAGAATTGGACATGACTGAGCGACTGAGCTGAACTGAACTGAATGGCTCAGATGGCAAAGCATCTGCCTGAATGCAGGAGATCTAGGTTCAATCTCTGGGCCAGAGGATCCCCTGGATAAGGTAATAGCAACCCACTCCAATATTCTGACCTGAAGAATTCCATGGACAGAGGAGCCTGGCAGGCTGTAGGCCAATGAGTCGCAAAGAGTTGGACACACTGAGTCACTAACACTTCACTTCAGGGAGGTTTACTCTGCTGATGTGATCTAACAAATAGAGAATTTCTGACAGGACGCTGGAGGATCAATTGATTTTTTTCACAAGTATTTCTTTTTTTGAAGTGAAAATTGGATTTAGTTATTAATTTAATAACTATGCTTTCTTTGATAAAGATGGGAGAACTAATAAGCATTAGGCAATTTCAATATATTCAATTTCTATAATAGGTAAATCAAACTCATTTGGAGATTTTAAAGTGAGAAAATTTTATATGAATACTAGAGAAGACTATAATAACTTGAAGAAGTTTAGAAGAAGCTATAAAAATTGTAGTCCCTCCCAAAAGTCACCTTAAAACTCAAAGTGAGTAAGAGTAGACTTTCCTATAGACTCCATAAAATTTGTTGTATATCACAATTACAGTTGAAGATAATATCCTAGGAATTCAGAACTTAAAGATCTAAAGCACTTAGCATATAGTATTAGGCCCTTCGTAGGCATACAATAAATAGTTGTTGAATGGATATTACAGGATGAATTCAAATTACTGTCACAGAGGGAAGAGTCTCAAGCTTCTCTTATTTTGAATGTTTTTTATTTCCATATTTTTATGCCCAAAATATATGTTGCTAACGTCACCAATGAATATTAAATGAATGGTCAGATGCAGCTTCATGACATTTCAGATAAAAGCAACTTGAGAGAAGACTGTAACCACATTTCTTCTGACTTTCTCAAGACATGTACTCAGCTTACCTTCTGAGGTTCTGTTTCTAGCATCAGTGTCATTTGTCTTTTTCTGGAACTCTTTTTCTTCTTCTTTTTTCACATTAGATCCTCATTCTTCAATTGTTTAAAATATAGTGTCCATTTTCAGCCTCATTAAAGAGCACATATCCTTGGGACGTTTTACCAAGTGGTCTAAGATGTGTTCTTTTTGTTTTTAATTATGTACTTTTTAGAAAAGAGAAGTAAGTGATTCTACCAAAATCCCATCTCTCCTGTCCTTTCTTTTCTCAATGGTCAGCATGCAGGAGGGTCAGAGTATCTGAAGCTTGGAAGGTTCCTCCTCACTGGCCCAAGTTGTCAATATGGAAATGCATGCAGACGTTCACCAACATCCTGTCTCTTTTTGGTCCAACTTTTTCCTTCTTTGATGTGACATTTTGAATCCACGTTATCCTTCCTGATCTTTCTACTTGATCTGATATTGGAGACTGGCTCAAGAGGAAACTGAGCAAAACAACAGGTAAAACAAAAACAAGTTCGATGTCAGGCCTGGGAGTCAGTGGGTGGCACGAGGGAAAGCCACGGGGACACTTCTGTGCTCTGGTTTTGCACCGTCATGATGCAGGTGATAATATTTGCCTGGCGAGTGGGCAGTGAACCTCAGGCGAATCATTATAAATAATGGCCACAGGAGCATATTGTTTTAACCAAGTCCCCTGTGGAATTAGGAGAAAAATCCAAGGAGAGGAACAATGACTTTATCTCAAAAGGGGATCTCAGGTTGAACAGCTGCACGTCCAAGGCTGAAATGAGGAATATTCAGAGCCTGTCTCTGCCCGAGTTCTTGGTGGGGCCAAAGAGCACCCCCAAGTTCTAATTTTCAGCCTGTATCTCAAAGATAATGTCTAGAAATCAATTTTCTGCTTGTCCTCTTGTTTAGTCAAGGGAAGAAATTTGCTGCTTATGAAGGCTTGAGGGCCTGACACCACTTCAAGAGAACTCTCCAAGATCACAGGTTAAGGTATCTTCTGCATGAGCTCCCCCTCCCCACACTGCAGAAAGCCTTAACCTTGACCTGGAGGGGATTTCCTTTCTAGAGGAGAGCAAGGAAATTCCATTTCCATGTTAACAGAGGGAGGTCTCCCCCTGTCACTGTCTGCCGCTGTGAGTTCTGTGGGCTCTGGGAGCCCAATTATGTGTGAAGGCATTAAAAAAAAAAAAAAGAGAGAGACAGTGTTCAACTGGCGTGCAGAAGACAGGGACACAGATCCTGTCAACAAATAATGGAACGTGTGAATGTGTTGGCACACACAGTTGTGGTCTGGAAGATTACCTTTCAAAGTGGACTTACTGTGACGTTGGAAATGAGCTGAAACCACCATTTCTCTACCTTTCCTGCTTGGATGGTCTGGATGCCATTGGCACAGGCAGCAGAGAAAATAACAGCAGGGCTAACTGTTCATGCAAGTGTAATAATAGTCTTTAACAGAAGAAGAGTAATTACCTTTGTCTAGTTTTCCCAGCTGTAAAATGCAATAAAATAGAGACCAATGTCTACTGTGATATGCACCATGCTTCTCTTCTGAAACACATGCCGATGACTGTGAAGCACCCTTTGATCACAAGCTGCATTCACATCTTAATTTTGAAAAATCCATTACTGTTGGGTAGATTCCCTGAATGCATTTGACAGCTCTCAGGCCAGTGCTATTAGGCGAGAAATCTCAAAGCCAGGGGAGATTTACAGCCTGGGAGATCATAGAGCATGAGTGGGTGCAGGCCCATCCCCCACCGATTCTCCAGCATCATGATGACAGGAGGTATCTGTGTAGCAGAAGGAAGAGCTTGAGAGGGGTGGCTTCATTTGGAAATAGAATCCCCTGTTAGCAGCCGGAAGCAGTGGTGCTGAAAAGCAATCGCTGGTGTCAAGAACTTTCTTAGCTAAGCAGTGCAGCTGGTGGCAATAAATAGCATTCTAATAAAGGAGGATGTTCAGTCCATGACATAAGTGCACACTGTTTCAACTACCAAACATAATTTATGAGATTGCATATGTCTGAAATGGATTTTCCCCTATACATTTATAAATATAAATGCAAAGATTTCAATAGGAAGAAAAGATCTGCATTTTAAATCAAAGTAAAATGGGAAGATCAATAAGTGCACTGTTTTTTTTAAGTACACCATGATACATAACATTTTAAAAATGCTGCGGGTATCACACTGTACAATTACTTTCATTCCTAAAAAAGATGGATACTGTTTTCTATGTTAGTGAATGTTGTATTTATGACAAGAGGTCTTAGAACTCACCACTTCTTCCCAGAAGCTGCAAAAAGGCAAATGTTTAAATATCTTGGACCTCACTCTCAAAGATATGATGAGAGCATGTCTTCCATGAGCCATTAATGAAATCCAGTCAATTTCACATAATCCTTAAAATGGTTCTGGAGAAACTGTTGAAAATGATGAGCCAGAAAAGCCGTGTGTACTATTAGTGAGGCTTAAACAACGGGGTTCATCTGACCTCTTAACTCATTGACTCTGCATGAGTAAATAAGTTATTAGTTTTGACATAACCAGTGGTTTATTTTACCATCTACTGCTGTTATTTGTTATAAGTTCTGTTCGTACCACATGTTATTGCTTTTTATAATTATTGTGGAACATAAGCAATTGCACAGACTGTATCATATCCCACCAGGATAAACATTGTGGATGAGGGACCAGAAGAACTTGCCTTTGACTTAGTTTATTCCTACTGCTTTCTTTACATGAGAAAGATTTTCACTGATGCCATTCACAAAACTAACTCAATGTTTTAATGACTAAGGAGTCCTTTTGAAAAGCAGTTTATCCAGGAACTCCAAATACCAATTTCTTCTCTACTGTGATGTGTGTTCAAGCTTATGAAATGAATTGCTGGTTAATCTTTCAAGCTATAATCCAAGATAAAAACCTACTAAACCTGAAAGTCAAATATAGCATTTACACTGCTATACTGTGACATTCATTTTTCCATACTGTGTCTATATACTGTTTATTCATATTATATTTTTGCTTCACAAAGGAAGAGTATAGTAAGTGTAGATGTCAACGAGCCCCAATATTCCCCTTATCATTTTGTTGATTTTGAAATTCACCACTTGGTGGTAGAAAAGCTGAATTCTTATCTTTTCAGGATGGAAGCATTAAAAATGGGTAGCTATAGCATAAAGATACACTGTTAAATGGATATTATTTTCATGTGTTTTAATTATAAGTGCAAACCCAGTTTATAAATAAGGGCAGATATACATCAACACATTATGATCACAGAGTCAAGAGTGACTGTAAAATAATGTGAAAGCTTTGACATGTTCTATTTGGCAGAGAGAAAAACACTCGAGATAATCAAAAGGTATACAGCTACTAGAGAGATTTTGCTTGACTGTATCCTCCGCACTGTTAAGAACCAGATGGTTTGAGAGATATTATATATGAAATTGATAAAGATTTGAATCCAATGGTTTCTGGGGAATTCTAGGCAGATGCCAACAGGATGTGCTTAAAAAATCGAACAGCAATAATGCATTTCTTTAAATGTCTTCTAAAACGCATATGGATTCTCCCAGTCCATACTTTGATTTTGCATGTGAGGCTGATAGTTGTAAGTCAAAACAGGGGAGTGGAGTTAGTCAAGATTTTAAATCACTTATATACATGTTCTTTCTCTAAGTTAGCAATAGAGACAATCTGAAAATTTATCTTACTTTTCGAGGAAGTATAAGTAGGCATATGGTGAACATTAGTTATCTTAGAGAATAAGCCTGGTCATGGCTGAGTATTGCCTCTTTTCTTCTGGAATCAGCTCTGGGCTGATCTGACTTGACACATGTGTATGACACGAAAGGAAACAGACCAAAAAACCCTCAGTTATGGTTCCACATAATAGCGGCTGGAACAACGTTTGCTCTTGGTTGTGGGTGGGATTAGGACAATTTTAAGTGCAGTAGTGGAGTTTTAAGTGGTACCCTTCTGATCCTCACATAGAATTCTACCATGCAAACTGAGGTTGTAGAATCATCTGAAGTTCCTTCTGAAAAACAGAACTTAGGAACAATGTTTTCAATGTAGTCTTTTATTGATAAACTTTAGTATCCTCATTTTAAACAAAGAACATGTACTTTCTACTGCTAATAAAATTCTTGTGGTAATGTATGAGGTGGCAATGAAAAAATTTGAGGGGCATATTCAACTGAGGACAATAATCCCCAAATCTGGATTGCCTAGTCCAACGTTTCTCTTGAATGCTATGTGCATGTTTTCATCTGTCCACTTGTACCAGTGGTTTTTCCAGTTCGATGTGTACTGAACACTTGCTTTTTTTACAGGAGTTTTCCATTCTCAGTGCCAGGAAAAACTGGGTTCTCCTCAGTTTCCCTCTTTTCACCTATTAGACACTATGGATCTTGCACTCAGACTACTTCTCTCTCTGCTCTAGCCATTAAGAAACTGAAATCAAGAACTCCCTGACCACCCAATGGTTAGAACTCTGCACTTTCATTACTGAGAATCTGGGTTTGATTCTTGGTCAAGGAACTAAGAACCTACAAGTCGTGCAGTGCAGCCAAAACAAAACACAAAAAAACTCCCAAACACACAAAACCAAAATCAAACCAAATCTGACTCATATTGAGTAGCCACACAAATCATATAATGTGCATTTTGAGAGCCAATTTTGAGTTCACCTTAGTTCTCTTCACCTCTATCTCCCTATGTATTACATATTTTTTAATCTGTTGTTGTAATGCTTCCACCAGTGCAAGGCACTCCTAAATCATTTATACAAACAGAGGAGAATAAATAAATAAGCTATATTTTAAACTGTTCTTTTCTTCCTCCTCCTGTTCTTTTCTACACCTTTTACCTCAATTACTGAGTTTTTCCTTTTCCTCAGCCACTATTTCTATTCATTCTCTTTTTAAAAAATCTCTGAAAACCATTCTTTGTTTTCTTGTTCTACGGTCTTTGCCCTAACCCCAGGTAAGCCACCTGATTGGTTTTTGTTTTTAGACTCTTATTTTAATAAATTTTGTACCTCATAATATGATTATTAATTCCCTGTTAACAAATGTTAAGTATTATGGTTACTTCTTTACTTAAAAACTTTTCATTGACTTTGTATATCCCACTATCTAACATCTAAATTTCTGCCATAATGCACAAGGCTGTTCATTGTCTAGCCCCATACTTCCTTCTAAGCTCTTCCTCTGCCTTCCATAATAAACTTGCACAACCAATCACGCATAACCCTGAACTGCTAATACTGTCCTGAATGTGTTATTTTTCTCACAATTTCATGTTTTTAGATATGCTATTCCTTTGCCTGGGAAATACCAACTTTTGTACTCTAATCTTGCCCTTATCCTTCCAAGGAAAGTGAAAGTGAAATTCACTCAGTTATGTCTGACTCTTTGCAACCCAATGGACTATGCAGTCCATGGAATTCTCTAGGCCAGAATACTGGAGTGGGCAGCCTTTCGCTTCTCCAGGGGCTCTTCCCAATCCAGGGATCAAATCCAGGTCTCAGATTCTTTATCGGCTGAGCCACAAATAAGGCTCTTCTTCTAGAGCCCAAGCTCGAATGCCACTATTTTCCAGAAACACCCCATCGTTAAGCAGTCATTCTCTTCTCCTTTTGGATAAATCTTTGAATAAACCTTTGAATTAATCTTTACAGCAGCACAAACCACAGAGTATTTTAAGTATTTGTTAACTTGTCTCTTCCTTTTATGAGATCTGAGTTCCTCAATGGTAGGGTCCTTTCAGTCTTTATAATCACCAGATAAGCCTTGGTGCATTGCCACACTCAATATGTCAGCACATTTGGAAAACTCAGCAGTGGTCACAGGATTGGAGAACATCCGTTTTCATTCCAATCCCAAAGAAGGGCAATGCCAAAGAATGTTCAGACTACTGTACGATTGTGCTCGTTTCACATATTTGCAAGGTTATGCTCAAAATCCTTCAAGTTAGGCTTCAATGGTATGTGAACTGAGAACTTTTAGATGTACAAACTGGGTTTAGAAAAGGCAAAAGAGCCAGAGGTCAAATTGCCAAATTGTTGGATTATAGAGAAAGCAAGGAAATTCCAGGAAAACATCTACTTCTGCTTCATTGACTATGCTAAAGCCTTTGTGTGGATCACAACAAATTGTGGAAAATTTTTTAAGAGTTGGGAATACCAGACCACTTTACCTGGCTCCTGAAAAATCTGTATGTGGGTCAAGAAGCAACAGTTAGAACCTTACATGGAACAGCTGACTGGTTCAAAGTTGGGAAAGGAGTACGACAAGGCTGCATATTGTCACCCTGTTTATTTAACTGATATGCAATGTACATCATGTGAAATGTTAGGCTGGATGAATCACAAGCTGGAATCAAGACTGCAGGGAGAAATATTAACAACCTCAGATATGCAAATGATACAACTCTGTTAAGTAAAGAGGAATTTAAGAGCCTCTTGATGAGGCTGAGAGAGGAGAGTGAAAAAGCTGTCTTAAAATTCAGCATTCAAAAAACTAAGATCATGGCATCTGGTCCCATCACTTCATGGCAAATAGAAGGGAAAAAAGTAGAAGCAGTGACAGATTTTATTTTCTTGGACTCCAAAATCACTGTGGACACTGTCTGTTGTCATCAAATTAAAAGACACTTGCCCCTTGGAAGGAAAGCTATGACAAATCTAGAAAGCATATTAAAAAGCTAAGACATCACTTTACCAACAAAGATCTGTATAGTCCAAGCCATGGTTTTTCCAGTAGGCATGTATGGATGTGAGTTGGACCATAAAGAAGGCTGAGTGTCAAAGAATGGATACTTTTGGATTATGGTGCTGGAGAAGACTTTTGAGAGTCCCTTGGACAGCGAGGAGATCAAACCAGTCAATCCTAAAGGAGATCAATCCCAAATATTCACTGGAAGGACTGAGGCTGAAGCTGAAGCTCCAGTACTTTGGCCACATGATGCAAAGAGTAGACTGATTGGAAAAGACCCTGATGCTGGGAAAGATTCGAGGCAAAAGAAGAGAGCAGCAGAGGATGAGATGGCTAGACTTTATTACCCACTCAATAGACATGAATTTGAGCAAATTCCAGGGTATAGTGAAGGACAGGGAAGTCTGGCATGCTGCAGTCCATGGGGTCGCAAAGAGTCATACACAATTTAGAGACTGAACAACTAGTCCAATTATTGACTTTGTTATAAGAAGAGACATGCAGCCCCAGTGAGAAGGCCCTGTGGCAACAGAGGAAGCAACTGGAGAGATTCATCCACCATCCTAAGAATGCTCAGGATTGCTGGGAACCACTAGAAACTGAAAAAGGCAAGGAAGTTTCCCTAGAATCCTATCAGCACATTGAGTTTAGAATTCCAGCTTCCAGAGCTGTGAGATAATACATTTCTCTTGTTTGTAACAGCTGAGTTTGTGGTATTTTACTACAGCAATCTTTGGAAACTAACACATTGTCAAAAATTCTCTTTTGGTTAAGTCAACGGTATTTGTTTCTCTTATTTTCAACTATGCATTCTAACTAATACAAAAAGTCAACATATGTTTGTTATTTGTGTGTTACAAATTAAAAAAAATTCTAAACAGGATTACATTTAGACAAAAATTTTAAATTTTCCTATCTGAATATTACAGGCACCAAGTCTAAAAGAAAAAAGGAATTAAAACCTCAGAAATTCAGAGACACACTATACGGCTACTAAAATCCTGAAAGGTTCCAAAACAAAGTATTTTGTTGCTCATGGCAACAAATTAGTGAATAGCCAATTAGGGATTGCCTTTAAAACATATCAAAATAGGCTGTCCTTTACATAAGATTAAGTCTTTATGTTATGATTGCTTTCTAAGATATATTACATTATGATAAACGATCATGTACATTGTTTTGACAATCAGAGACTTTATGAATGAGAAACTGATTTGCCTGCAGTGGTGAACTGAATTGTGAAAAAAGCATTAGCAATGATGATATGATTTAAAATTTGTTTAAGAATTGTGTTACAGTTTTGCTTTCTTTTTAATCAGGAGAAAAAAAAAAAAAGCAGCCAAAAGGCATTTTATTTTGTAGTAACAAGCATCTGACAGGTCTCATTAGAACTCACTCGCAAATCCAAAGGTATAGGCTGGTTTATTTCTGCCATATCATGTTTACATGACCTCTCAGCAAGAGTAGAAAGACATCCTACTTGTGTGAATGGCGGAATGTCACCAACTCTTGCTCTTTGTTTCCAGGTTCTTAGAGTGATGCTTCCCACCAGTCTAAGGGAGGGATGTGTAGCAACTAGAACCCTGGGCTTAAGGATTCGTGTGTAGGCATGAAATGCTTCCTTGATTTGTAGGAAATAAATCTCAAGGTGAATTATGACAACTTTCCTTCATGCCTGACAAACCAAACCAAAATAAAATCCCAACAGCTCTAATAACCTGTTGAGGAATAAAGGTTCCAAGGTGAAGAAATACTACTATTTCTTGGGCATGGTAAGATTCACATCATTATTTCCAGGGAGTTCCTTTGGGGCTTGAAAGTAAATGGGTGTCCCATGGGTTGGCTGGCTGCTTGCCAAAGAGTTTCCCTATTTGGCACTTCCGTTGATGAACAGAAAGGAGAGCCCTCAGATTTGCTGGCTCTGAAATGTAATGCATTTGGCACCCTGAGACATATCTGTTCCTTGTGAAGAAACTTGTAGGAACCCAGCCTATGTGAGGCTATATAAACCAGAATGCCCATCTATTTAATTAAAATATAAAATATAATTGTGAGAAGACCAGACAACTTGGTTTTCTCACCAGCAAAGAGAAATCAAAATGAAACTCGAAATTGTAATGAGAAAGAAGCTAATGCATGAGAATCAGAAGACAAGAGTCGAGCTATGTGACTCAAGTTTGAAAGGCCTTGCTAACCGGAGGCATTCACCTCCTCAAGAAGAGACCTGATGACTCTATCTCCCTCTCCCCTCTCCTGCACCCAATGTGCTGACTCTGGGACTCTTGCCTTCTAGATTGTGGCACTAAGGACCGCCCACTGGCACTGCTCTATTTCTGATGCCCCTTTCTCCAACCTTTGGTCTGACCATCCCTTCTGAAGGCCTGCTTCCTTCTCTGGATGTTTCAGTGCCATTGGTGAATTAAGCTGCTTTTGACATTCAGTCACCAGCCTGATCTTTAGACTGGAAGAATCTTCTAGTCATCAAGTAACACATTGCTTACCTAGAAATTAATTTTATGTCATATTATATTTAAAAGATCTCAACACATTCTGGCTGGGAGGAAACCTCGCTTTTGTCCTTTGTACCATCCACTGTCTCTAGGATCCTGACTATGTATCTACTTCTCACGGCATACAAGGAAACTAGACGGTGAACATAACGAGAAGGTACTTGAGAATTGAGGGTAAGTCTCACTGATGTGTAACTGGTCCATGGTGAATGTTTGCTGAGTGAATGACTGTGAGGGATTGGGTGCTGCTGTTGACCTGTTTTGAACTTGACTTGTTGTGAAGTAGCAGAGTGCATTGATCCATGGAAGCTTTCCTTCCCATAACTTTCTGATAATCAGGGATTTTTTAATTAAGTCAAAACTTTGCTAATGAGTAACCTTTCAAGCTCCTATGTGCCAGTCATATGTAGTTCACAGTGAAGAAGTGCACTGACCCTTTGAATTTGCTATTCCATTTGAATAATTTAGATTGTTTTCTTTTTTTCTAGGCAATTTAGGCAAAAAAAGTAAGATGCTGTTCCTGAAAAGATTGGTCAATAATTGCACCTATGAGTCAATAGCACATTTTATCTTGCTGTTTTCCTTTACTAGAGAATTATCTTACTGGTTTCCCTAAAATGTTAGTCCATTAATCGACACATGTATTGAGTGCCTTTTACATGCAGGGCATTGCAGTAACTATAGTGCGTGATACAATTATCACATGTTCTCCACCTTGGGACATCTTCCAAATGAGTTAGAAAGCTGATATCTACATAATAAAAGTTAGCTTTCAGCTCGTGTACACCTGTGGTGGATTCATGTCGATGTATGGCAAAGCCAATAGAGTATTATAAAGTAAAATAAAGTAAAAAATAAAATAAAATAAAATAAAAGTTAGCTTTCATTACAAAGCAGTACTGATAAATGCAAAAGAGGTGAAAGAGATCCCAAAGACCACAGGAATTTATACAACCACCATCCAGTGGCGATGCTGAAGCATTCTTCAGTACCTTCATAAAAAACTCTGTTTTCTAGTCATCTCAACTTTCTCTTCTTGTTCATAAAAAGAAAAATCACTTAATTATGTTCAAGGCTATGCTCCTTTCTTGGATGACACATTATAAACTTTTGAGCCAAGTATCAATATAATAGCCAACTTCTCTAACTTCACTCTCTGCACAGGGCATTATATACTAGTGATCCCCAGATCAAGACCCCAGAACAAGACCAGGAGCTGACTGTGGCTTAGATCATGAACTCCTTATTACCAAATTCGGACTTAAATTGAAGAAAGTAGGGAAAACCACTAGACCATTCAGGTATGACCTAAATCAAATCCCTTATGATTATACAGTGGAAGTGAGAAATAGATTTAAGGGCCTAGATCTGATAGATAGAGTGCCTGATGAACTATGGACGAAGGTTCGTGACATTGTACAGGAGACAGGGATCAAGACCATCCCCATGGAAAAGAAAAGCAAAAAGGCAAAATGGCTGTTTGGGGAGGCCTTACAAATAGCTGTGAAAGGAAGAGAGATGAAAAGCAAAGGAGAAAAGGAAAGATATAAGCATCTGAATGCAGAGTTCCAAAGAATAG
>SJYV01004965.1:1859302-1956315 GCA_006410875.1 Neotragus pygmaeus
GGTGTTGGAGAAGACTCTCGAGAGTCCCTTGGACTGCAAGGAGATCCAACCAGTCCATTCTGAAGGAGATCAGCCCTGGGATTTCTTTGGAAGGAATGATGCTAAAGCTGAAACTCCAGTACTTTGGCCACCTCGTGCGAGGAGTTGACTCATTGGAAAAGACTCTGATGCTGGGAGGGATTGGGGACAGGAGGAGAAGGGGACGACCGAGGATGAGATGGCTGGATGGCATCACGAACTCGATGGACATGAGTCTGGGTGAACTCCGGGAGACGGTGATGAACAGGGAAGCCTGGCATGCTGCGATTCATGGGGTCGCAGAGTCAGACACAACTGAGCGACTGAATTGAACTGAACTGACCCCCAGATTCAGCCTGTAGCACTGTCTTCCCTTTGACCTTCAGACATCACATTTGACTGTTCACTTGACACCTGCACTTGGTTGTATTCCACGAGGCATCTCAAAACTAATACAGCTAAATAAGAACTCTAAATTTCTGCTCCGTGTTGTTCTTTGCCACAATCTCAAGCCCCAAGCTTCCTCAGCTCTGTGAATGGTACTGTCATTCAATCAGGAAAAACCTAGAAGTCATCCTTGAGTTCTTTTTTCTCATCACCATTTCCTCTTTGCCTGTCCACAAATCCTCTAGGTTCTAGGTCTAAATATACCTCTTATCTGCCCACTTCTGCCACTCAAACCAAATGATGATCATTTCTTTTTATTTCTTTAAACCACTTAATTTTTTTTTATTGTGGTAAGTACATAAAAAGTTACCATTTCAGCCATTTTCAAATGTACAGTTTAGAGGCATCAAGTATATTCACATTATTGTGCAACATCACCATCATCCATCTCCAGAACTTATGCATATTCCCACACTGAATCGCTTATTAGTCAATAATCACTTTCCAGTTCCCCTTCCTACAGCCCCTGGTAACTACCATTCTACTTTCTGTTTCTATGAATTTGACTAGTTCAGGTCAAACCTCATGTAAGTGGAATCGTATATTTGTTCTTTTGTGTCTGGCTTATTTCACTTAGCATAATATCCTCAAGGTTCATCCAGGTCAGAATTTCCCTCCTTTATAAAGCTGAATAAGATTCCATTCTATATATACCACATTCTACTTATCCATTCATCCACGCAGGGACACTTGCTCCTGCCTTTTGAAAATTGTGAACAATGCTGCTTCTTGCCTGATCTTTGCTTCCTCTCCTCCCTAAGATCTGTTTGGCTCATAGTAGTCAGAGTGATCTAAAAACGTGACTCAGATCATGTTACTGCTGTGCTTCGTATCTTCCAATGGCTTCCAACTGCACTTAGTGAAATCCGAACACCACCACAGTCTTTTGCCTGTCCAAGTACCTCAATCTCCTTCCCTGCTTACTATTTCCAGTCACAAACCTTCCTGTGATGTTCAGATGGCACAGGCTTCCTTGTCTAAGGGTGTTCACCCATGCTGGCCTCTGCATGGTATGCTCAGCCCCTCTCACCTACATCTTTGCTGTCTGTCACCTTCTTTGGGCACATAATCTAAAGTGGCCCCTCTCCCAACCACATTGCTTTCTCTTATGTCTCCCTCTTCTCTTTTCTCCATAGCTATCACTATTGAAAATTAACATATTCAGTTATTGGTTTATTTTGCCATTTTCTGACTCCTCATTTTAGCTCATTATTAACCAGGAGATTTTTGTAGAAACTAATGCCTGTGGCTGGCAATTTTTATTCTGGCCAGCCCCAAACTAATTCTGTTATTTTACTAATACTTTGCAGGTTATTAGATTCGATAGTTACACCTGACACATCTGCAAAGTCTTTTGATTTTTGTGAAATGTTGTCTTCAAGCCACTCTTTGTAGAAGCACGGACTACATGCTTGAGTTTCATTTTTGTGAGTTTCATTTTCTGGATCAGAATCAATCATGAAGGTGTGGTTTTTTTTTTTTTTTTTGGTCTTTTTGTTAGACTAATATTCACACTGTCTGAATCAGAACTATATTCTGAAGAACTTTCACCTTCTGAGACACTAGACAGGAGTCCCTAACCTCTGGAATCTAATGCCTGATGATCAGAAGTGGAGCTGATGTAATAATAATAGAAATAAGTACCCAAGTACACAATAAACGTAATGTGCTTGAATCATCCCCAGACCATCCCTACCTCCCCACTGTCCCCCGCTGCCTGGTCCATGGGAAAATTGTCTTCCATGAAACCGGTCCCTGGTGCCAAAAAGTTTGGGGACTGCTGCACTAGTGTATGGATTTCCCTGGTAGCTCAGTGGTGAAAGACTCCACCAGCCAAAGCAGGAGTCACGGGAGATGCTGGTTCGATCCCCGGGTCAGGAAGATCCCCTGAAGGAGGAAATGGCAACCCACTACAGTATTCTTGCCTGGAGAATCCCACGAACAGAGGAGCCTGGCAGGCTATAGTCCATGGGGTTGCAAAGAGTTGGACATGAGTATATATATATATATGCTGCTTGGACAATCAGAGAAAGTCATCTCCATAAAACTCACCAAAAAAATCTTCACTCAAAATTTCACAATGCATTATTTTTGAAAATTTTTTGTTTATAATACACACAAAGTCTGGAAAAAAACCTAATGAAGCAAAATGTGAATGATGACAATAATCATAAGTTGTGTAATGAACCATGATCACTTCAAGCTTTAACAACTTTGCTCAGTGATGTTAATTGTATTATTCTCTAAAAATGTATTGATATGGCTCTGATCAATAATGTTTGGGTTACAAAAGACATATTAATACATCTCTCATCAATAATGTGTTTGTATGTGCCACTGATGATCTGTGGATAGGATAATGCCCAGTGTGACCAAATGAATTGAAAGGTGGCAAACTGAATGATTACAGAGTCAGTTGTCTGCTTCTTTTTATGTTTCTGTGGTATGAGAAGTGAAAGTGTTAGTCGCTTAGTCTTGTCTGACTCTTTGCAACCCCCTGGACTATAGCCTGCCAGGCTCCTCTTTCCATGTGATTTCCCAGGCAAAAATACTGGAGCGTGTAGCCATTCCCTTCTCCAGGGGATCTTCCTAACCCAGGAATTGAACCCAGGTCTCCTGCATTGCAGACAGATTCTTCACCATCTGAGCCACAAGAGAAGCCCTTCTGTGGTGTGGTATGTTAATTTTCCAAATGCAGTACCTGGGTGTTTGATAAGGGGCACGGCATACTTCATTACTGAATGCTTTCTGTGATTACCATGCCTAGATTACAACAGTATGTTACCGCCAGACTGAGACCAAATATCTGAAAAGTGAGTATGCCCTTTGGAAGTACTCAAGACATAACAGATCAATATATTTGGAAGGACATGTCAAAATCAGTATGTAATTTGTATGAAATGACTGTGGACACTCACAGGTGATACCCATTGATCCTTGCTGTTATTGATCACATACTGCTGTCAGAGAAAAAAAAAAAAACTGTGCACACACTTTAACTGTGTATATTTATTTACATGTATCGTAAAATATTGAATAATATTGGTAAAATTAGTAAAACATATTAAATATTAGTACAATTAGGGTTTTTTAATAATTAAAAAATAGTTTCTGATGTACTTTTCCTACATATTCTCTGGGATGAATGCCTCCCACTCTTGAGTCCACTGGCTTAATCATGGGCCATGACTTGCGTCAATAGCAAAACTCTCCTCACTGTCACTGATTAATCTTCTGTCAATATCCTTTGAAGAACAGATTGGTTTGGATGCTGGTTTCTCTCCTTGAAAAACAGGGAGAACCCTCTCTGGTCTCTGGAATGCTCTACGGTTTTGTTGCTGTTGTTGCTGAGTGCAGTTACTAATATTACAGGCTTAATTTTTCTTCATACCCTCCTGCTGGATATAATAGCCATTGCTTTCTTTTCTTAAATCGAAGGAGGCTTGGCTTTCTTTTCTTTGTTTCAATTGATAAACGGTTGATTTATAATACTGTATAAGTTTCAGAGGTTGGTTTTTCCAGTATGACACTAGGCAAGGTTTTTATAGTCTATCCATCGTTCACTGGAGGATGTTCAGCGCATACTTTGTCATACTTATAATTTATGTAGAGAAATCTGGCTTTCAGAATAAGAACACCTTATATTGAAGAGGTTAGTTGAAAGACATATACGTATTTCACCCACTGTTTATAAAATTTATTCTAATAAATATGATTAGCTTCATTAAAGAAACAGAGGCATATAAAGGCCAACTTTTTTATTGAACTGTACTGTAAGTTGCCAGTGGAGATGTTTGGAGTAGCAATTGTCATTTGCTCAATGAATTGATTTTCCAGTTATGTTCTTTTAAAATTAAGAGAAAAAGTCATATTCTTTACCTCACAGCATTAGAATTATTTGTGTGCAGATTGTCTGAATAGTTGCCACCAAATTGAAAATCTCTTTTCCATGAGCTTTTGGAAGTGGATCTTGCCATTTCAAGTAGAGGAAGAGAAGAACAAGCAAAGTTTCCTTCATGGGAGGCCAGGTCTGTTCTTGGCTCTGTCTCTTGTCAGTGTGTGATCTCCAGCAGGTCACCAAACTCTCCAGTATGGCTGTAGTTTTATCCATTGAATAGACACAGGAATTCCTGTTCTCTTATCCATTTTCAGGAGGTGCCTTTGCTCTGTAGGAAGATGCATGGAAATGACTCTAGAAGTGAAGGGGTTTTACCATACAAAATGGCTCACTTGTGAGGAATCACTATGCAAATTAATTTCACGTTTTAAAACAGAATGTGATTTGACTGCTCTGGGCCTTTGTTGCTGCATGGGTTTTTCTCTGGTTTTGGTGAGAGGGGGCTACTCTCTGGTTGTGGTGTACGAGCTTCTCATTGCAGTGGCTTCTCTTGTGGAGCAGACTCTAGAGTGCTCGGGTTTCAGAAGCTGCAGCATGTGGGCTCAGCAGCCGCGGCTCCCGGGCAATAGAGCACGGGCTCAGTAGCTGTGGCACAAGGCCTTAGTTGCCCAGAAGGAATGTGGGATCTTCCCGGATCTGGGATGGAACCCACGTCTCCTGCACTAGCAGGTGGATTCTTTACCATGGAGCCACCAGGGAAGCCCAAATTGCACATTTGAAAGGCTCATTTTCTTTATCTGTTATATTATCTATCCATATTTTCAAATGAATGCTATTTTCAATTAAGTGATTTATAGAAAAATTGTGAAGATAGTAGAGTGTCCTTGCATCCCACATTCAGTTTCCTCTTTTATCAACATTTATGATTAGCAATTTTTACATATTTTTAATCACGAAAATTAATATTCTATATCTTCAAGGTCCAAAAAATGGGGGTTGCCCTGCTTCCTCTTCTGTGATCTCACTTTGATGGGAAACAGTGTATTTGTTGTAAGTAACAGTGTTTTTGCTTATGGCATTTTTTGGCTCCAAACAACAGAAAAGACTAGCTCAACTGGCTTAAAGAGTAAGGAAAATTTATTAGCTGAGATAACAGGAGATGTGGCAGTTTCAAGATTAATACAGGGACTCAGTGACATCATCAGAATCTGGTTTTTTCCATTTCTCTGCCTCCTCATCCTCAGGGAGTTTGTCTGTGATCTAGCATTACCCCTGGTTGCCAGATGGCCATAGCTATGCATCCCATCCAGATATAACCAGCAGAAGAGGGACCATTTCTTTCTTTGTGATTTTGGATCAGCAAGGAAGACCTCTTCCAGAAGCCCTTCAGCAGACTTTCTCTCTACTATTTTTGGTCCAAATGCATCATATGCCTATGCCTACACGTCACTGGCAAGAGAAGGGAGGTGCCACGAGTGGCTTAGAGCAACCATGATATGCCTCTAGGGGTTGGGGCTGAGGTTTTCTTCCTCTGAGAAAGTATACAGCCATCTAGGGGACAGTGGACATCGGAGCAAAAGTAATGCTGGGATAGAAAAGAGGTGTAGTGGTGGTTGTGGTGATTGGCTGGTGGGTAGGCAATTAACAATGGCAACTACAACAGATAATACTATACTTGCATTATAAAAGTGAGTGGAAGAAATTTAAATAATAAAATAATGAACACTTACTATTTATGACAAACCAGGTGTTATTCTAAGATAGAAATGGGATTCTGTAAATAATATCATCAAGACCTTTTCTAACATGCTTTGAAATAATGAAAATTTGAGGACCTAATATGGCTATTAGGGGCCTTAAAAACTTGTAAAGCTGGCTATTTCACAAATTCTGGGACAATATATGCCAGATAAATATTTGTTGAGTTATGTTACATGAATATTTTGTCCAAATACGAAAGAAGATATAAATTTTGCTTCTTTTGCTTGAATTTATTCTTCTAAATTTTGACATTAAACATATACATATTTCAAGTATAGCTAATATTATGTTAGTATATTAATATTTTATAAATAATAAATTCAGTTCAGTTCAGTTCAATTGCTCAGTCGTGTCCAACTCTTTGCGACCCTATGGACTGCAGCACGCCTTCCCTGTCCATCACCAACTTCCAGAATCTACTCAAACTCGTGTCAGTTGAGTCGGTGATGCCATCCATCCAATCATTTCATTCTCGGTCGTCCCNTCTGTTGTTCCATGTCCAGTTCTAACTGTTGCTTCCTGACCTGCATATAGGTTTCTCAAGAGGCAGGTGAGGTGTTCTGGTATTTCCATCTCTTTCAGAATTTTCCATAGTTTATTGTGATCCACACAGTCAAAGGATTTGGCATAAGCAATAGAGCAGATGTTTTTCTGCAACTCTCTTGCTTTTTCCATGATCCAGCGGATGTTGGAAATTTGAACTTTGGTTCCTCTGCCTTTGCTAAAACCAGCTTGAACATCTGGAAGTTCACAGTTCACATACTGTTGAAGCTTGGCTTGGAGAATTTTGAGCATTACTGTATTAGTGTGTAAGATGAGTGCAATAGTGGAGTAGTTTGAACATTCTTTGGCATTTCCTTTTTTGGAATTGGAATGAAAACGGACCTTTTCCAGTCCTCTGGCCACTGCTGAGTTTTCCAAATTTGCTGGCATATTGAGTGCAGCACTTTCACGGCATCATCTTTTAGGACTTCAAAAAGCTCAGCTGAAATTCCATTACCTCTACTAGGCTTTGTTTGTAGTGATGCTTTCTAAAGCCCACTTGACTCCACATTCTAGAATGTCTGGCTCTAGGTGCATGATCACACCGTTATGATTATCTGGGTCATGAAGCTCTTTTCTGTACAGTTCTTCTGTGTATTCTTGCGACCTATTCTTAATATCTTCTGCTTCTGTTAGGTCCATATCATTTCTGTCCTTTATTGAGCCCATCTTTGCAGGAAGTGTTCTCTTGGTATCTCTGATTTTCTTGAAGAGATCTCTAGTCTTTCCCATTCTATTGTTTTCCTCTTTCTTTGCATTGATCACTGAGGAAGGCTTTCTTATCTCTCCTTGCTATTCTTTGGAACTCTGCATTCAAATGGGTATATCTTTCCTTTTCTCCTTTGCTCTTTGCTTTTCTTCTTTTCTGAGCTATTTGTAAGGCCTCCTCAGACAACCATTTTGCTCTTTTGCATTTTTTTTCTTGAGGATGGTCTTGATCCCTGTCTCCTATGCAATGTCACGAACCTCTGGTCCATAGTTCATCAGGCATTGTATCAGATCTGGTCCTTTAAATCTGTTTCTCATTTCCACTGTACAATCTTAAGGGATTTGATTTGGGTCATACCCGAATGGTCTGGTGGTTTTCCCCACTTTCTTCAATTTAAGAGCACGGCCCCGCCCATCAGAACAAGACCCAGTTTCCCCCTTAGTCAGTCTCTCCCATCAGGAAGCTTCCATAAGCCTCTTACCCTTCTCCATCAGATGGCAGACAGACTGAAAACCACAATCACAGAAAACTAACCAATCTGATCACATGGATCACAGCCTTGTCTAACTCAATGAAACTATGAGCCATGCTGTGTAGGGCCATGCAAGATGGACAGGTCATGGTGGAGAGTTCTGACAAAATGTGTTCCACTGGAGAAGGGAAACTGAATATTGAAATAGCTCGACTAAAATAATAAATTGAATCAGGAAAAGGCTTCACCCACACACTGTCAAAACATTTCCAACATTTGAAGAACAAACGGATTTGAAATTATCTATTTTAAAATCTTTACATTTATTTGCTTTTATTGTTTATTGAGGTATAATTTACACAGTCCACTCTTTTTTGGTGCAGAGGGTCTATGAATTTTGAAAAATGTATATAGTATGCAACCATCAGGAGTATTTGTTACATTCTCAAAGTTCTCTCATGTCCCTTTGTAGTTAATTTCCTCCCCTCTAATCCCTGGCAATCATTACTTTGATTCCTGTCCCTATAGATTTGACTTTTCCAGAATATTCTGGAATATACTGTATATAGTCTTTTAAGTCTGGCTTCTTTTACTTGACACTACTCTTTTGAAAATTCTTTACGTGTGGTGAGTATCAGTTGGTGCCTTTATATTGCTGCTTAGTATTCCATTGCATGGAGGGACCACTGTGTACACAGCCCATCCATGCAATGGGATACTAATCAGCAATAAAAAGGAACATTTGGTTTGTTGCTAGCTTTTGGCAATTATCAATAACATTACTATAACTGTTTGTGGAGAGGCTTTTATGAAAATCCTTCATTTCTCTTGAGTAAATTGCTGAGTTATTTGCTACTTATTTAATGTTTTAAGAAACTGCCAAATTGTTTAATCAACTGGCTATACCATTTTGCATAATAGAGTTTCAGATGCTCCACATCTTCCCTTAACATTTGGTAATGTCAATTTTTTAATTTGAGCTATTGTCATAGTTGTATAGTGGTACCTTATTGTGCTGTCATTTGTATTTTATGAATGATTAATGACATGGAATATCTTTTCATGTATTCACATGGCATATTTCTTCACTGGTTAAATGACTGTTCAAATATTTTCCCAATTATTTTTTGAGTTGATTTTTATTATTATTTAGTTTTGTTTTAGAAATATTCTAAATACAAGTTTTTATTATATGTTATTGCTGTTGTTCAGTCTCTAAGTCCTGTTTAACTTTGCAACCACATGGACTATAGCACACCAGGCTTCCCTGTCCTTCATTATCTCCTAGAGTTCGCTCAGATTCATACCCATTGAGTCAGTGATGCTATCTAACCATCTCACCCTCTGATGCTCTTTTCTCCTTTTGCCTTCCACCGGTCCCAGCATCAGAGTCTTTTTCCAGTGAGTCAGCTCTTCACATCACGTGGCCAAAATATTGGAGCTTCAGCTTCAGCACCAGTCCTTCCAATGATCTGACTTCAATGAGTTGCAAACCTAGATCAATTTTAGGTGATAATCAGATCAAGCCATTTCAGGACAGTTCGTATCAGTCTTCATGTTTTCAATGAGATGTGCTGCCAGATTGAGGGCAATGCAAATTCATCTGAAATTTTCAAATTCAGTTAATAAAGGTGTCTAGATTATCTTTAGACCACGTAACCTGTGTTTGCTAAAATGAGCCCGTTGCTCAGTCATGTTTGACATTTTGTGACCCCATGGACTGCAGCCCATCAGGCTCCTATGTTCATGGGATTATCCAGGCAAGAATACTGGAGTGGGTTGTCATTTCCTACTCCAGGGGATCTTCCCAACCCAGGGTTGAACCCCAGTCTCCTGCACTGCAGGTGGATTCTAAGTAAACAAAAAACTTCTACAAGAAACACAAGTCAACTGGTTAACTCCTCTCTTTACGGACACAGGAGCACTTCTTTACCTAGCAGGGGTGGAGTGAAGTACAGTTAATTATTTGCAAAATGATCCCAAGCTCCCAGATAAAAGGAAACACACTTCCCATGCCCAGTGTTAATGTTACAGTGTCCTCTGCTGCCAAGGAGAATCTGATGCAGAACTTGCTTCAAGCATCTAAGACTGGCATGTGATCACAGAGGGAAGCCTCCGTGGAAAACTGTTCAACTTGCCTGTGATATAATGAGGTCAAAGTTTAAGGGTGGGTGCACTGGCCAAAGTCAGGTCTTTTACAAAACTGCACCCAACAGTGTCAGGAGCATCAATCAGAGAAAGAATCCAGGAACTAGTATTCATTTCCCCAAATTCCTTTTTGCTTTGCTGTTTTCAGTTTTTCAAAGATCACATTCAAATAGCATTTTATGCTGTCTTTCACTGAATTAACAATAGCCCAGAGAAGGTATTTCAATCCCAAAAGAAACCTTTTCTGTTATGACAAACCTTCGGGGGCTCATCTGGAGCACTGCTGATAGGGGCCTTCAGTCAGACCTGGAAGCCCTAGCTAGTTCCTATGCTGTGTTGTATCCAAAGTTGTATTTATGGCCAAGGCTATGGTCACTATCAAAAGAAACATGGGCTCAGCGTTCCTCCAGAGAAGAGGAATGTTAAGTGAGACATGTGTCTGCGAAAACAATCAACTAAGCATATCCCCACTGCCTCTCCCTTAACTTTAGAAAAAATGGCTTTTTAAAAATGAGTTTTAGAAAAACAATAATAAACCAAGCTATTTACCTTATACGGACATTGATGTTAACAGAAAACGCACAGTTTTTTACTAGTGCATTGCATTTATTAGATGGATCCTTCTATGGTAGTGATTTTATTAATAACTATATAATGTACAATAAAACTATGAGATGATACTAGTTTTGTTAGAGCACTGATGTATGATGTATTACATAATAATCTTATTTAATCCTTACAATAGTTTTATGTGATAGTTATTATGTCAGTTTTACAACTGAAGAAATTGAAGCCTTTAGGCTCATTATTTAAGTGGGGGAGCAGGGATTCCAGCCTGTCACCAAATTGAGTGTAAGTCACCAGGTTCTACTGAGTAGTTATAGAATATGATATACTAATCATTACTGGTGATGACCAGAAAAATTCATGAATTACTATTGGTTTAAACATTATCCTTATAAGAACAGAAGATAGTAAACATAACATCTGTGGATTTTTTTAATGGAAGGAGAAGTCAAATGAATATATAAATCAGCCAGGGGGGAAAATAACCTACAACCGTTTCCAAAATCATTTTTAGCAGCAAATCCTTAAGCTACATGGCAATGTATAGAAACTGAACGCTGCGCTTTCACTGCCAGGACGAGGGTCTCACCACTGGTTGGGGAACTAAGATCCCCCAAGCTACACAGCCAAAAAAACCAAGAAACTGCCACGAAATGATAAGGATTTTAGGTTACTTAAGTGCAAATAAAATGAAAGGTATTTCTGTCAAAGCAACAGCTGATTTCTACTACAGAGATCAATCAGCAACAGAGCAAAAACAGTAAGGTTCAGAATGTTCATTCAAAAATATACAATGATCTTTTATTTTGTAAACAGTAAATGTAACTTAGGTATTGGAAGCTTTTTCTGGAATAAATGATTAACATCACGGTGATAATGATGGTGGACAGGTTAGGAAGGAAGGAAGGATTCTAGTCCTGACTCCAATTAGCTAGCTCTGTTACCTTGGATGAGTCATGTGACTTCTCCCGACTCCAGTTTTCTCACTTGTACCATGAGGTCTCTGGTCTCTTCTAATTCTAAAACTCTCTGAGTCCGTGAGTCAAACTCATCTCTTCTTTGCTTAATGGCTCAATTTTCCTTTTCGCACACCTCTTAGGGAACCGATTGAAAATGCAATTCAATTCTCACATGGGCTTCTTTGCTCACTCCACGCCTCCAAGCTGCTGCTGCTGTTTTTAACCCCTTTGTCATTGGGAAACACTTTCAAGGATAGTGGGGACGCAAGTAAGATGAAAATAATTTACCAAAAGACTGAGTTTTACATTGACATGCAATGCACTTATGTCCACTTTGCCATCTTTCTTGCTGTTCTGCTTTTTGATTACCCTCTGTTAGGCTGAATTGCTTTTCTTCTTCTTTNAGAAACATGGGCTCAGCGTTCCTCCAGAGAAGAGGAATGTTAAGTGAGACATGTGTCTGCGAAAACAATCAACTAAGCATATCCCCACTGCCTCTCCCTTAACTTTAGAAAAAATGGCTTTTTAAAAATGAGTTTTAGAAAAACAATAATAAACCAAGCTATTTACCTTATACGGACATTGATGTTAACAGAAAACGCACAGTTTTTTACTAGTGCATTGCATTTATTAGATGGATCCTTCTATGGTAGTGATTTTATTAATAACTATATAATGTACAATAAAACTATGAGATGATACTAGTTTTGTTAGAGCACTGATGTATGATGTATTACATAATAATCTTATTTAATCCTTACAATAGTTTTATGTGATAGTTATTATGTCAGTTTTACAACTGAAGAAATTGAAGCCTTTAGGCTCATTATTTAAGTGGGGGAGCAGGGATTCCAGCCTGTCACCAAATTGAGTGTAAGTCACCAGGTTCTACTGAGTAGTTATAGAATATGATATACTAATCATTACTGGTGATGACCAGAAAAATTCATGAATTACTATTGGTTTAAACATTATCCTTATAAGAACAGAAGATAGTAAACATAACATCTGTGGATTTTTTTAATGGAAGGAGAAGTCAAATGAATATATAAATCAGCCAGGGGGGAAAATAACCTACAACCGTTTCCAAAATCATTTTTAGCAGCAAATCCTTAAGCTACATGGCAATGTATAGAAACTGAACGCTGCGCTTTCACTGCCAGGACGAGGGTCTCACCACTGGTTGGGGAACTAAGATCCCCCAAGCTACACAGCCAAAAAAACCAAGAAACTGCCACGAAATGATAAGGATTTTAGGTTACTTAAGTGCAAATAAAATGAAAGGTATTTCTGTCAAAGCAACAGCTGATTTCTACTACAGAGATCAATCAGCAACAGAGCAAAAACAGTAAGGTTCAGAATGTTCATTCAAAAATATACAATGATCTTTTATTTTGTAAACAGTAAATGTAACTTAGGTATTGGAAGCTTTTTCTGGAATAAATGATTAACATCACGGTGATAATGATGGTGGACAGGTTAGGAAGGAAGGAAGGATTCTAGTCCTGACTCCAATTAGCTAGCTCTGTTACCTTGGATGAGTCATGTGACTTCTCCCGACTCCAGTTTTCTCACTTGTACCATGAGGTCTCTGGTCTCTTCTAATTCTAAAACTCTCTGAGTCCGTGAGTCAAACTCATCTCTTCTTTGCTTAATGGCTCAATTTTCCTTTTCGCACACCTCTTAGGGAACCGATTGAAAATGCAATTCAATTCTCACATGGGCTTCTTTGCTCACTCCACGCCTCCAAGCTGCTGCTGCTGTTTTTAACCCCTTTGTCATTGGGAAACACTTTCAAGGATAGTGGGGACGCAAGTAAGATGAAAATAATTTACCAAAAGACTGAGTTTTACATTGACATGCAATGCACTTATGTCCACTTTGCCATCTTTCTTGCTGTTCTGCTTTTTGATTACCCTCTGTTAGGCTGAATTGCTTTTCTTCTTCTTTTTTTTTTTCATTTACCACAAAATGCTTTTTAAAAAATTGTAACTTGGAAAACCAAGATGGATTCTTCTATTCAAATTAGCAAGCAACAAAATATTTTTAGCTTTTTACCTACTAATTTTCTGTGTGCAATGATTGTCATTATTTTAGCTGACAGAATTAATGAGCTGATTCAATTAAAAGGTTTTAAGGAACATTATTTATGGCTTAATGGTAAGTATATTAACAAAAACTGCATTACCATGTAAAGCATACCCATCTCTTTCACCTTTGAAAATATTTCAACACTTCTCTCTGGAAGCGTATTTTAAAACAAATATAACAAATATATAATGACTACTTTCTAAAAATGCACTGCACTAAGTAGGAAACTGAAATCCAGAAGATATTAAGACCATGAAAGAGAAGGAAGGCCTGTTCTGCAGCTGACCTTGAAAACCCAGCTTGCATTTACTGGGAAAACAAACAATAAAAATAAAAAAATAAGGAGTATGGTGAGACCATATAATAGAAGACAATCCTCAAATCTCAAGATTCTTATGGACAGCCCAAACTGTAGAGACCCAATGTTTCTCTTCAATAATGTCATGTAACTTGTAGGTGTTTACTTTACTGAGAGCAATAATTATCTGTGGCCTTCTAAAGTGTTTATCTTGAGTTTTTAAATCATATTCCTATTGAAATATTTTGCTTATATGAATTGCTAAACAGATCTCAGCCATGGACAGATGTTACTAATACTTCATTTGATGTTATAGAACCAATGAAAAATGTTACTGTTTATTACTCAGGCCCATGAACAAGATTATGAGTTCTGTTTCAAATGCTTAGAATTTATTTATATTTGCACTAAACATGAACAGCTTAGGGCGGGAATAGAAAATATGTGGCATCTATGTGATCACTACCCACTCCAAAGACTAGTGCCCAGAATTGATCACAGCCTTATTTCCCATTGAGCTGAACTCAGCCTCAGAACCCTTCTCAACAGTAGTGAATGCACCTACCACAGCATATAAAAAATTATTTGCTGCCCAAAGTCTAGAAGTAAAATATCTTACTAAAAGCCCCATAGGTTTGCCTCTTTCCTTTTTATACTATAATTGTCTTTTCTGAAGCTTTCATTTTGCCAAGTATTGATTTGTGCACTGTGGCTGAGCCACCCGGGAAGCCCAAGTAATGATTTATTTTCCCCCAAATGAGCATTTACTGCATATTTCTGAATTCTCCCCAACACCTGAGACAGTTCTAAACACACACTTCTTGTTGTTGCTGTTTAGTCACTAAGTCTGACTCTTGCGACCCCAAGGACTATAGCCTGCCAAACATACATCAGGGACTCCATAAATATTCATGTCTTCAAGACCCTCAATGCTAAAAATATAAGATGGAAACACCCCACAGAGCCAAAGAGGATCCAGTCTCAGCGACATCTGTCCTGACTGTCAGTTCTCTCTGGAGACACTCATGGAAGGAATCACACACCAAAATGGCCCCAGTGAATTAAGTCCTGGGAAACCAGCAGACCACAGAAGAAATGTGAGAATTCCAGCTCCTTCTGTGTCACCAGTCTCCAAAATATGCAGAAATATGCCAAGTGTCTCTGGCTTTCAGATGATAACATACTCTGAATTAATGACTAACAGGGAAACACCCCCTGAGCAGTTCATGGACAGTGTCTCTCCCAAGTCAGATCCTGTTGGCCAATGACCAGAGAACTCGTCTCTCCTGAGCCAGCAGACACTTCTACGGCCAGGAAGCACTTTGTCACCGGCTTAGCAGTATAAAATCGAGCAATGGAAAGCACCATTTTTTGCAGTTAACCTAATAATTCCACCAAATATCCCCAAATCTGTGTACAAAACATAGTTGCCTTGACTTGATTTTAGGGGAAACTTCCTTAAATATAAATGTAAAGATAAAGCTAAGCCTTAATAAGCCTTAAAAAAAAATTTAAATGTTTGAGTTAATTTAGCAATATACTGGATAAACAATAATGTACAAAAGCTAATTTTAAGGCAAACACAATGAAAGCACAGGAATTCCTCTTACAACTAAGTGTATTTGTGGCTGCTAACTTGCTTTAGTCATGTCCAATTCTTTGCGACTCTATGGATTGAAGCCCACCAGGCTCCTCTGTCCGTGGATTCTCCAGGCAAGGATACTGGAGTGGGTAGCCATTTCCCTTTCGAGGGGATCTTCCCAATCCAGGGATCAAACTGTGTCTCCTCCATTGGCAGAGGATTCTTTACCCTCTGAGGCACCAGGGAAGCCTTTACAACTAAATATGCATCCTCAAAGACTCTGGTGGATGAAACTGCCATATTGCAGATTTTGAGGGTTTCTAAAGTAATTAATTCTCACCAAAGTAGTTAATTTATGTCAAAATATATGATGTGTTTCTCTGATTTCAATAAATATGCCTAGTTTTCAGCTGAAGAAAATGAAAAAGTTAAAATAAAAAGGCTCCAATTATTCCTTTAATGCAAGTGAGTAAGAGCATATTTAATCTAAGCTTAACAGTCATTCATTTGTGCATTCAACATTTATTGAACACCTGCTCTGTGCCAGGAGCTCTGTTAGCTATTGGGTCATAGAGTGGTGAACAAGATAAATATAGTTCCTACTCTATGGAGTAGAGCTTACAATTGAGTCAGAAAATCTCGCCAATGAACAACTAGAGAGAGAAGTATGTCAACAACTGAGATAAACGTGGCACAATCAAATAAAAGGTGCTTACAACTTTCGGTTTACTTGCAAAACTATGGTTTCCTACAGAAGTCATTGGGATTATATAAATTTTGATTTTTCCCTATAAAAGAAATTTCAGTTAAAATTAAAAAACAGTCCACTTTACATATACTCAATTGTAATTTCTGACTCTTATCTGTGTTGAATATTAAAAATGACACTTTTTTTTTTTAAAGAAAAAAGTGCTAGCTATTCTAGAAATACCTTTAACAGGCTGTTTTCAGGGGAATTCATGACTGCTTTAGGTTAATGGTCGGTGGCTTCATGTTCAGGCCTCAATTAAACTCTGAACTTCCATTGTTATTACTTAATTGACTTGGTTATATTTCATGTCAGCATTTCAAAATGATCTTCCTTTTTAAAAATAAAAATTACCTGACAGGGAAGCATTGTGGCAGCCATCCCACACTGTCTTTATGTATGGTTGGGCCTAGAATTTACTCAATTTATCTACCACTAGGGTACTTCTCATCATCCTTGCTTATGACACGAGACAGCTCCAAGTAAATGCAAGTGGTGAGGGAAAAGAGATGAAACACGAAATCTATCTGCTACCATGACTATTATTAAGATGCCAACTAAATCCACTGATATCCACTTTAATTCTAATCAGGGAGTTAGTCTTAAACACCTTGCATATCATGATTAAATGCTGTCAAGTTATGCTTCTTTGAAAGCAGGATTATGTGCACCTTTTCCTTCCATTACAAGTGCCTCCAAAGGTTTAGTTGTGCCAGTTAACTAGATGGAAACGTAAATCCCCTTTACTTGTACATGAGACAACAATAAGAACAAGTTGGATTGCTTTAACTAATGAGTGGGATTTTATATAAAGTAGGTATGACGCCAAGATGGAACTCTGCTAGACTGACTGAAGCAAATTAAAGCATCAAATGAGTCTTTCCCCTCCCCCTGCATTGTGGAAAAGTTTTAAAAGTCTTTTTGAAGTACTTTGATCAAGCTTTGAAATCATTTTAGTGGATGACTATTGTATGAAAACCGTAATTTATAGTTCTTGACCTAAGCAGCTCTTTGTCTCACAGCCATGTTCAAAACAATAGCAGGAAAGTGAAAAGCACAAGGGGAACGCAAGCTGTTCTGGTTATTATTTAATTCATAATTCCATCTTCCTTAATCTTTGCAATCCAGGCATGTTCTTAATAAAACATCTTCAGACCATTTTTACTATATATAGGAAGGTTAGTTTGGCATAATACAATTAGAGGGTCTGAACTCTGTCACTGGGACCCTTCCTTAACCTGAGGGTGACCTGCCAGGCAGGTCCAGAGAGGATCTCGCTATAAATGGTGACAGTGCAGGCAAACTCCTATTGTTTGCCTTTTAATTTCCTCTCTAGTTAAGCTGGCTTTGTTCCTTGACCTTAATTGAGAAGGTGCCAGCTGGGAGATTTTCACCTCCCATCCTATTCACAAAATAGTTATAGTTAGGAGGCAATTTGCTTCCAGCAGATCACACAGAAAATGGCAAGCTTCCTCCAAGATGAAGGAGCTAGGCCAGTGATTCTCTAATTGAATCACAGAGACATTTTACTATTTTAATTAGTAATTTTAATCAGCTAAACATCACCATTCAAGCCTGAAAATATCAGTAAACCTCACATGTTCTTTGGACTCTTTTTGCCAAAATAGTTACGGACAGACTAACCCTCAGGCTCTCTTTGACCCTGTAAATATCTGAGTTACAGGTTTTACGATCTTCAGGTGCCACAGATGCCTGCGAACACTGGGTACACAGAGGAGACTTAGGTATGCTTTTCCCCAGAGGGTTCAGGCCAATTGTTCTTCCCCAACCTGGACTCTGAAAATACATGGATCAGGATTCGGATGGGCTGCATTTCAGTCCTGGGATCATTTCCCAGAGAGAAAAAGAACCAATGGATAGTGTTGTTGTTGATGTTCAGTCACTCAGTCATGTCTGACTTTTTCGACCCCATAAATCGCAGCACGCCAGGCTTCCCTGTCCTTCGTTATCTTCCAGAGTTTGCTCAAACGCCTGTTGAGTCCCTGATGCCATCCAGCCTCTCCCCTTCTGTCGTCCCCTTCTCTCCTGCCCTCAATCTTTCCAGCATGAGAGTCTTTTTCAATGAGTTGTAGTGAGTAAGTGCCCCATGTGTGTCCACATGGGAAGAAACTGCAAAGGCTGGAGAAGGGGAGATGACAGGAAAGAGGAAGGAAATGGAGGTCAGCACGTGAAAGATTTAATTCAACCGAAACTGCAGGTCTGTAAAGGGGGTGTTTGTGTCGGGGGGGTGGGGCACTCGTGAGAAAGAGATATCTCGAGTATCTTGGTTCCAGAGAGGAAAGGAAACACTGGGTGTAGCTCCTCAGGGAGGGGCGAGTGAATTAACTGTTCACTTGGGCACTGTGCGTTAATTAGTGAGGCCCGCCGGGGGCCATTTAGGGGATGACCTCATCCAGGGTGCTAAGCAATCCCCTGGTGGCTTTAATGAGTGAGTGCACCCCCTCAAAGCCTTGACAACTTATCTTTTTCCAGAGTGGAATGAACCCTTGCCAATAACGAGCAGCCACACACCTATGCTTAAAGGAAACTGATGTCCCCTGGAAAGCCAGTTTTCTACCCTGCACCCGAGCCTCTCTTTTATATATGATTTAGGAGTGTTTAGAAGAGTTAACAGACACTTTGCCCAAAGCAAATTTTTTAAAAAAAAAAGAAGAAGTCTCATTGTTTTTTGTTTGTTTGGGGTAGAAATGGGGTGGGACCAAGTCTGTGAAGTAGCCTGAAGTATCCGCGCTGGATCAGCTTTGCTCTGAACTCTTCCCTCGGAGAGCTTCTAACGAACAGTGTCTCTTGTTTGTTAGTGAGAGCAGACGCTTGGCAGGTCTACATATGCCAGAGAGAACATCATTGAGTTTTATGTTTGTACACACACTCCTGCTTTCTGACTTGGCTTAATTCATCAGCACGGCTTGCAGAGATCTCCATTAAGTAGGATTTGACTTTAACGTTAATGTTCTAATGACGAGAGAAGAAAAAAAAGTCACCATATGTCTACTTTTCAGGGGTGATGTTTACACTGTCTAAATTTAAAAAAAATACAAACAAGTAAACAAACAACACACATAGAAATATTAATAGCACAGATAAGTATTTCTTACATAAAAGGACAAGGAGGATTTCAGCTTCTAATCTAGGAACATCAGTCCCCCCCCAACACCATTCCTCCAATGTCTACTGAAAAGTAATACACATTATAATCACATTGGTTTTTATGTTGTATAAAGCTTAGTTTTAAATAACTTTGTAACTTTATCATGATATGTACAGTCTACTGCTGGTTTCTTTCCCATCTTTCAGGGCCAGATTTAAAAATCTCATCCATAAAGAAAAGGTGGTGCCTGTGCCAGAGAACACTGGTACTTTCTCCTAACATATTATGTCAGGGTGCCAGGTAGGAGCAAGCACCTCTTTCATTTTTTAAATTTATTTGTGCCCCTTCATCATAAATTTGTTTAATGTAAAATAAACAAATCCTTGATGAGGGTTTAACAAGGTTTTCAACATCTGTGCAGATCCATGTAATTTACTCCTAAAGAAGAAAAATCAATTTAAAGCATGCCATGAAAACTGCTTTTAACAACAGTTTGATCTAAGAGTGTGCATGTGTATATTAAGACAACAGTGGTTCCCAAGTGTGTGTGTGTGGTGTGTATCAAGACAACAGCATTGGTTTCCAAGTGTGAGTGTGTGTGGTGTGTTTAAAAAACAACAGCACTGGTTTCCAATTGTTCTATTTTACTCACAAAACCTGTATGGTGAATTTTACACTGAAGCACAAGTTTNCAGGTGTGTATGGTGTGTATCAAGACAATAGCATTGGTTTCCAAGTGTGAGTGTGTGTGGTGTGTTTAAAAAACAACAGCACTGGTTTCCAATTGTTCTATTTTACTCACAAAACCTGTATGGTGAATTTTACACTGAAGCACAAGTTTGCCTGATAATACCATACCATTTCATCATCTCCCTCTTTCTTGTTTAACGCAACCTACCACAGAGATGAAATCCATGCCTGAACCCAACATGTTTGTGTTCTTCAAAAGGAAAGGCAATAGGCAGACGTCTGCATACCCTCTTAGGTGCAACATGAACAAAGTACAGACAGTACAGTTAAGTCTTTTGAAAGAACCAAGCAATGCATATAACTTGAGGGTGTTTATAAAAGTTACATTTTTACTAATATTTCCAAACTCACTCAATATTATAAAGAATATTATTTTTTTGTCATCATGGGGGAAAATTTTATTAAATACATTTTTGGGTATGGATTAATTTTTTGCCTTCCTAAAAGATAGGCTTATAATGAATTTATAATGATGTTTTCCTTCAGATTGAAATTTGGTTTGCAGTATAAAAAGTGAATAAATGAAAGTGAACAAATACAAAACTTCTTTTATTTTGCTAACCTGAAAATCACTCTAGGTTTATTTTTGGTACACTTAATTCATTCAAAGCCGAACTTCCCTAATGCCTAACTTATGGGAGATATAAAGCAGGGCAAAGAATGCACTTTTGAAACATTTTACTCATAAAAATGCCAACTACCATCCATAACTACAGACAACTAGTTGTGTTTAAAAATAAACTCTTTTCAAGGCTGGCCCCGAGCTTCAGTTATCTGCCCTCAGGCCCCAATCCAAAAGAGAAGCGTGGTTTCCAGACACAACATAACTGATGCTTTTAAATGAGATAAGTGGAAAATGTTTGGTGTTCAAACAAGTAATATAAAAAGAAGAAATTCTCATCAAGTATATTTTTTTCAGCTTGGCTTACTGCCATTGAAGTCAGGAAACCATACAGACTGGACAAAATGAGCGCAGGCTCCCAGCAAGATCAGCCCTTGCAGGTGAGTGAGAAAATCTAGTTGTAGCCTTCACAACTTTGGCTTTGCTAGGACCGTGAGAGGTTATTCCACGACGGTAATGCAGTCCTGGGTATCTGTAAGTGTACATGAAGAGAAATGGGGAGGGAGACAGAATGAATGCAGGCTTAGCCAAAAAATAAATAAGAGAGCGATTTGGTAACTGGGCGGAGAATTGAAAAATCACACCTTTCAGTCTCACATTTTTCCTTTTGTTCAGTATATAAGGAGAAACCATCCGGAAGGAAGAAAGATTATGACTATCTATAAACTAACTGTTTGACAGAGACAGAAATGCTGATAATGAGTGGGTTGTGTCTGTAGTTCTTGGCTGTTCCCATGAGCAAGGGATGAAGGAAAACAGAAACTCTTGATATGTTTGTCTAAAGAGGTAGTGGTGTGACCACGGGCAGCGAGAGTTCAGCTGAAGTTCAGGGCAGATGTTGCCAGGAGTGTACGCGGCAGGAAAGTAAAATTGCTTCCGGATTCACCTTTTCTTCCCAGATTCTCTTCCAGGATCATCAGGGTCAAGCAACACTGTGGCACAAGGTGACGATGTCCGTGGGGAAGCAGGCGTGGAGCAGGATGCCCCTCTCCCGGTTACAGTCCAGCTCCTGGATAAACCCGTACCAGTAGATGACTAAGCCTGGCCCAAACCTGCAAAAACACGAGACAATAACACACACAGGTAGTACTGACATAATTCCAGAAAAAGGTAATCACTGATGCATGGATAAGATGACTAAATGACTTTACACAGTTTTTGTTTTGGTTGCTATGATTCCGACTGAAAGTAGTTGAACTTAGACCAGAAAGTTTATTTAATGGAAATGGTACCACCTTGGATGGATTTGTTACTTTTTCAAGGAACCTGAACTATTTCACTATCCTGATTTCCACTCAGTCAGGTGTTATGCTGACTTAGCTGATGAAGGATAAAACAGAGTTGCAGTAGCATTGAGCTGGGGAGCACCAGGCTTGGGCTTTCAGCCTTTTAACATTCAGAGGCACAGCTGAGCACAGCTTCCCTGGTGGCTCAGATGGTAAAGAATCTGCCTGCAATGCAAGAGACTGGAGTTTGATCCGGGGGTCAGGAAGATGCCCTGGAAAAGGGAATGGCAACCACTCCAGCATTCTTGCCTGGAGGGTTGCCTCCATGTACAGAGGTGCCTGGTGGGTTACAGTCCATGGGGTCCCAGAGAGTTGGACATGACTGAGTGATTAACACTTTCACATTCAGAGGCACCCTTTTAAAGGTTAAACTTACCTATTTTCAATTAAGTGAAAAAAAAAAAGTTTGAAAAGTAATTTTAAAAAATGAAATGGCTCAAACTCTTCTTCTTACAATATACCAGTAGGGCCAGAAGTTCCTTCTGCCCTCTTCTTTCTAGTCTAAAAACAAAACAAAACAAAACCACACATACACACACATGACAACTAGGATCCTACAAAGAAATCTCTTGACCCCCCTCTCTCTGCATTACAACTTCTCTTAAGCTTGAACGTAGCATGAAATTTGGCTGTAGGTTCTTATCACGAAAACAAGGAATAATGCCACGTAGAGGTGAGAAAAAGTCTTGACAGACACAGGCTTAAAACCTCAGTATTTCTAAATAATGCCTCTGAATTATCTCCAATTTAGTTAGCAGCACACTCAGGAAGTAGTCAGCAGGAAGTTGAGACCTCTAGGTTGGGTTCATAAAGATGTAATCATTATCAATCACCATGCACACAGAGATGTTTTGCACATCAGTTTCACGTTTTTCCTACCAAGAGTATGTAATTAAAGGGCAGCTCTACTTTTGGTGTCGTGTTGCAGGAATTTTACAGTGAAATCATAAATTATGAATGTTGGGTTAGTAAAAGGATGTCTAAAAACAGAACTGCTTTCTGTATTCTGACACTGCAGTGGGCTGAATTGAGCTAGGCCAAAAGGCTTTTTCCTTCCATGATTTATTATATGCTGAAGTGTACTTGCCAAAACAAACAGTACAGGATGGGCTGTGAAATACTGTATGCACAGGAACAAGTTCAGCTGGATATCATGGGATGGTTTATTTGGGGATTCACATCAGGAAGGCAGCCAAGCTGGATGCAAGATTAACGGAAACCTTTGCATCTTGGCTGTGCAGGGACAGAATCCTGAGATGGCAGTTCTCAACAACTGAACACGTTTGGGGTGGGGGTTGTGGACACAGGAGCCATCTAGGATGCAATGCCTTGGAGTATCAGGCCCTGGAACACTTACCCTCAGGGCTGACTGCACATGCTTTTGTTTCTCAGTATCTCTGAAGAGTCTCCTTTGTGGTCAGAAGAATCAGGTGGGAGGTATGCACACCTCGCTTCCCTGCTGGCACTCTTTTCCGCTGTGCTTACCTGCCCATCAGGTGAAGCTCACACCTAAACAAGGTATTGCTTCCATTGGGGTTTCTTAGTAACTCTCAATCACAAACAACTGTCTGCAATGGATACCACTTGGTTTCTTGATTTCACAAAGAGCTCTGTGACTAGTATCAGATGATCTTGGGTTTGTCAAAACAAGTCTGGCAAGAGCAGGAAGATCTGTGATTCTGAGGGTCATGCCTGAGATGCCTTTAAACCTTCCCATCAGTAAAGCAGCCCTGAGTCACAGTCTCAAGAAACCTAATGTTAACCTCAACACGTTTCCCCTGTTTTATTACGCAGCCATTCTGGAAGCTGTGATGTTCTTTAGAAAGGTGCTCATATTTTTACAAAGGGAGGGGAAAAAAAAAAAGGCAATCTAACCAGTCGTGGAAAAGAACAAAAGAATATATAGAGGTCATAAACAACAAGCCCAGTGTTTTAAAGATTTAATAAAACAAAAACACATATCACCAGCACCGAGAGTGAGAGCAGCCTGCTCTTTACCTGAATCATAAGCCAAAGGACACGAGGCATGACGGCTCTTTATGAAAACGGCAATTTCTAGGCATAAAAATCAGTCTGGGGAACATCTCGATGACCAAGAAAGTAGACTTGTGTTTCACTTGTGGGGCAACAGATGAAATCAGCAACCAGAAACTGTTTTGCAAGATTGTGAATCTGGATTGCTTTCATGTCCCAGCTATTGTAAACACTGCTGCAATGAACATTGGGGTACACATGTCTCCTTCAATTCTGGTTTCCTCAGGGTATATGTCCAGCAGTTGGACTGCTGGATCATAGGGCAGTTGTAGTCCCAGTTTTTTAAGGAATCTCCGTATTATTCTCCATAGTGGCTGTGCTACTTTGCATTCCCACCAACAATGTAAGAGGGTTCCCTTTTCTCCATACTCTCTCCAGTATTTATTGTTTGTAGACTTTTTGATGATGGCCATTCTGAGTGGTATGAGATGAGACCTCATTGTGGTTTTGATTTGCATTTCTCTGATAATGAGTGATGCTGAGCATCTTTTCATCAGCAGATGAATGGATAAGGAAGTTGTGGTACATATACACAATGGAATATTACTCAGCTATAACAAGGAATGCATTTGAGTCAGTTCTAATGAGGTGGATGAACCTGGAGCCTATTATACAGAGTAAAATAAGTCAGAAAGAGAAAGACAAATACTGTATATTAATGCATATATATGGAATTTAGAAATATGGTACCAATGATCCTACATGCAGGGCAGCAAAGGAGACACAGACATAAAGAACAGACTTTTGGACGTAGTGGGAGAAGGTGAGGGTGGGATGATTTGAAAGAATAGCACCGAAAGATGTACATTACCATATGTAAAATAGAGGACCAGTACAAGTTTGATGTATTGAAGCAGGGCACCCAAAGCCAGTGCTCTGGGACAACCCAGAGGGATGGTGTGGGGAGGGAGGAGGGATGGGGGTTCAGGCTGGGGGTGACACGTGTATACCTGTGGCTGATTCACGCTGATATATAGCAAAACCAATCTCAATATTGTAAAGTAATTAGCCTCCAATTAAAATAAATACATTAAACAAAAAATAAATGGAAGATTGAGACTCTGAACGTTTCATGTAGTGGTTTGCTAGGAGGACTCTCTAAAGGTAGCAACACAGATATTTGAGCTATTTTTAGTATATATGGGAAATGACTCATAATAAGGCTCTACCACCGAAATCTTTGTTTCCTAGCTTCTGGGTGACATTATATTAACTTGGGTAATACCAGCTCTCTTGTGTAACTCAAAAAGCTCTGACAGTATATCTTAATTAATCAAAAACAAGGAAATATAATAACTTCCCTTTGTAAATAGAGATTGGCAGATGAAGGCTTTCAAATTATGTAGTCTTTGAATGACAAAAATAATGGGGACTACAGATGGTGACAAGTTTGGAAATTTAAAGAGAAAACAAGATCTGGCCTTGTTCCCAACACTTTGAGTGCATTTCTGATGTTTCTCCAATAGCTCAGGATCCAGAGATTATCAGATGCTGGCAAGATAACCTTGCAGCAACTTATCCATTTATGAAGAGGCTGACCATATTAAGCAACCATGTATGATCAATTCCTTGATTACTGGAACTTACAGAAGGGAACATGTGGGCTGACAATTTGAAAAACCAAGCAACCCATCTCTAGTGTTACCATCTGAAAAGGTGTAAAACAGGGAGAGAACCAAGACCTAGGAAACTTTTAAGTTGGGCAAGTACATGCTTAGGTACCTAGAGATTTCACCTTTTTTGATGTCTACTGGATAAGAATGAGAGCACTGGGAAGGCAAACACAACCTTTGTGATCAATAAAAATCAAAGAGACTATTAACAGAATTTCAAAGAAAATAGAGTCCCTGGATATGAGCAAATGTGCAAAGCAGAGGGTTGGTCTGCTACTAGGACTGCAGCCCTCCCTACCAGGCTGCGGGATGTGTATGGATCTCCAAATTGACTGTGTAAACACATTTCAAGGTTGACTATAATTTGGAAGTTACTACTGCCATAGTCAAAGCCTCCAAATGATTTTAAAAACTACTGTGGAGCACAGCCTGGAATGTGAGTGACTCTTGAACAAGTAATTTTGCCTGCAAATAAAATACTACCAAATTAACAAAAATAACAAATACCTCTTGAAAACATGGGAGGTGAAAGTCAAAAGCCATGACAGACCTTGAGGGTATGAAAAATAAAGCTCCTTATAAATAATGACAACCTTATAAATGTGTTTCTCTGGTTTCCTTCCATTTTAGAGTATTTAGAGAAATTAAGTAGGAGACTGGAATGAAAACTGGGTACCCTTTTGTAGGTTTTGAGCATATGCATCTCCCTACGCTTCACCATTTGTCTCTCTGCTCTACTGTGACCCTTTTGAGGGCAAAGACCATGTTTCACTTACATTTGTATCCTCTAGACCTAGCACAGTATCTGGTACATAACAGATACTCTTGGACAAGATGGAGAACACAGTGTTAGTAATAATAGGATCAGACAGCTTTGCACTGGTTACTGGATCAGTGGCCACCTAGACACAAGCAAGATGGAAGGGGTCAGCCATTGCCATGGTTTGGTAAGAGCACCCCAATGGCATACTTACAGATCACAGTGCTAGTCATAATAACAGTTACAAGGTTAATTATTAATAATTTCATAGCACTGACTATGCGATAGACACTGTTCTAGGTACTTTACATGTGTGGATCCATTTAATTCTCAGGTCAGCTCCATGAGGGAGGAAGTTATTGTCCACACTTTACAAAAGTAGAAACTGAGGCACATAGAAATTTAAGTATCTTACCAGAGGTCATGTAGCTAAAAAGTAGAGGAATCTGCTTTGGAAGCCAGGGCTGGCTGGAGGGTCTGTGACTGTCTTGCTATGATGTAGTGATAAGTCTACTAAATATGGTAACACAGTATTAGACTTCAACCAGAAAAAGAACAGAGATGCTCTATGCACTGGTCAGACCACAGCTAGATTGTTGTGGAGGGTTCTGGTGTCATATTTTAAGGAGAATATCTCTAGTCTGGAACTCATCTGGAGGAGAACTCTAGGATGAGTGAGGAAGCACTAGAATAACAAAGCATATACGTACGACTTGGAAATGGACACTTAAGGTGGTAATATGCTCACTCACGACCTTTGGATTTTTACAGTGCTCCTTGGGGAAGGAACCGGATTCCTGGTGTAGCTCTTGAGCACAGATGTAGAGCAATGTTTGAAAGTAACCAAGAATCAGATTTTGATTCAACATGAAGAACAATCACTGAGTGAGTTTGGAAGTAGATCTGTCCTCAGTCAAACCTCCAGAGGAGAGGTCTGACAGACCCTGGGGCAATGCCTCAAGTGCAGCCCCTGGGAGCAGGCAAAGAAGATGACTCAGGAAAGCGACACCCATACTCCTGACCCACCGAGAAAGTCAGATAACAAATGTGCCTTATTTTAAGTCATTTCGTTTGGGGCAGTGTTTTATATAGCAGCAGGTAACTAATAGATATACCTGCACCATAGACTTGAATACTCAAATACCATTCTTCAGCATACGCAGTATGGAGAGTCCTGTTGTCTACAGGTTGGCTTTTGTTAGTTAAACTTGAACCTAGACTATACAGCAGAAGGAGTTGCCGAATGAGATTATCAGTAAGTAGAAACTCTTTATGAAGGCAAATCTCAGATACAAAGCAACTCTTGTCCTATTACACTAACAGAGCTTTTTGGCTCCTGACTGACTATACCCCAATTCCCCTCCCTGCGGTGTATCTAGGATGCTGGGGTTTCCCAAAGAAGTAGAGAAATCATATATAAAATGAAGAATTCTGCATGTTTCTCCCAGTTCTGTGGTTTTGGTGTTAAACTTGGCTATTGGGCTTCTGAAGCTGCAAAGAGAGGGTGGAGACAGGATGTGGGGTGTTGGTTATAGGCACAACTCTTTGTCACTTGAGGTGACTGTTGACAACTAAGGAACAGACATTTAAAAAAATCCAGTTGGGGTAATCCAAGCTTGTTGGGTGTTGGGGCAAATCGATTTTGTCAATCTCAACAGGTGCTGAGGACAATCCAGGAAAAACAAATGCTGGTTACATTTTGTGCAGTTAAAAAAGGCAGCTCAATCTGTAAGATATTTTTTAAAAAATTGTCAACAAAAATGTTTTAAAAATGGTATTTCAGAGAGTAAACTCTTAACTTTTTCAGAAAAATTTAGCTATCCTCAGATAATCTCTAAGGTTGTCAGATTATGAATGTTGGACAGAATATGGCACAAATTATAATCAAGTCTTCCACAACTCTTGGAGAAACTCAGAGGCACAGACAGAAAATGTGGGCTCCAAAATCCAGGAAGGACTTGCTTATTTCTTTTAAGCTCTATAAAAGAAATACTCTCTCTTCCTTGTCATGCTTCTGTGGTATCCTATAACACAGGAATGAGGTGGATGGTAGTTTTACATATGGAGAAAAGAGAAGACTACTAACTTTCTATTATTAAGACTTCTGTGAAAGAGGAGAGTGAAAAAGTTGGCTTAAAACTCAACATTCAGAAAGCTAAGATCACGGCATCTGGTCCTATCACTTCATGGCAAACAGATGGGGAAACAATGGAAGAAGTGAGAGACTTTATTTTCTTGGGCTCCAAAATCACTGCAGATGGTGACTGCAGCCATGAAATTAAAATATGCTTTCTCCTTTGAAGAAAAGCTATGACCAACCTAGATAGCATATTAAAAAAGCAGAGACATTCCTTTGCCAACAAAGGTCTGTCTAGTCAAAGCCATGGTTTTTCTAGTAGTCATGTATGGATGTGAGGGTTGGACTATAAAGAAAGCTGAGTGCCAAAGAATTGATGCTTTTGAACTGTGGTGTTGGAGAAGACTCTTGAGAGTCCCTTGGACTGCAAGGAGATCCAACCAGTCCATCCTAAAGGAAATCCGTCCTGAATATTCATTGGAAGGACTGATGCTGAAGCTGAAACTCCAGTACTTTGGCCACCTTCAGATGTGAAGAACTGACTCATTGGAAAAGACCCTGATGCTGGGAAAGACTGAAGGTGGGAAGGGAAGGGGACAACAGGATGAGATGGTTGGATGGCATCTTCGACTCTATGGACAGAAGTTTGAGTAAACTCTGGGAGTTGGTGATGGACAGGGAAGCCTGGCATGCTGCAGTCCATGGGTTTACAAAGAGTCAGACACGACTGAGTGACTGAACTGACTGACTGACTGAAGCACCCTTTTCAGAGAGGCTGAAATGAAATGTAAATGCAGGAATTGAGAGATTTCCAATTGCATATTAGATGCCATTTTGCTAAATTAGCCCCAGTAGCCAACTCTTTGGTTGGCTTCCTAAAGCCCATTTAGCTTCTATTTCTCCACAGATTTCAGAGGGCCTGTGATCAGACACAGGGAAGGCGATGGCACCCCACTCCAGTATTCTTGCCTGGAAAATCCCAAGGATGGAGGAGCCAGGTGGGCTGCAGTCCATGGGGTCATGAAGAGTCAGACACGACTGAGTGACTTCACTTTCACTTTTCCCTTTCATGCACTGGAGAAGGAAATGGCGACCCACTCCAGTGTTCTTGCCCGGAGAATCCCAGGGACGGAGGAGCCTGGTGAGCTGCCATCTATGGGGTCGCACAGAGTCGGACATGACTGAAGGGACTTAGCAGCAGCAGCAGTGACCAAACATTACGTCTATAAAGATTTTGTTTGCTGCTACTGCTAAGTCACTTCAGTTGTGTCCAATGCATGAAAGTGAAAAGTGAAAGTGAAGTTGCTCAGTCGTATCCAACTCTTCGCAATCTCATGGACTGCAGCCTACCAGGCTCCTCTGTTCATGGGATTTTCCACGTAAGAGTACTGGAGTGGGTTACCATTGCCTTCTCCAAGATGTTGTTTAAATACAAACAAAATGATTCCAGTACCCAACAGCAAAGAGGTAACTAACATTTACTGTGTGCTTATTATGTGGCTGGCAGTGTTTCAAGTGCTTTTATGAGTACAGGCTAATTTAATATGCACAAGCCAGCCCCTTATGTGAGAAGGAGTAGGCTGTGTGTGCTATGATTATCCCTATTTCACAGATGAAAAAACTGAGGCAAAGAAATGGTCAGAAATGTATCTCATATTTATGGAATTAACTTCCTTATCAATGGTTTCAGCTCCAAGAAAAAATAACTATGTGTTTAAAAAAAAAATCAACACACTTTTATACCTCTTTTGATAATATGAAGGTGAATGGTGGTGGGATTCATATTCTATTGTACAATTTGGGTCTCCACATAGCATAAGAGAAAACTCATGACACTGATCATATCCTTTTCTCAGTGAGCTGTGTTGCTATAATTACATTTTAAAAAGGATTCTAATGCATGAGGGTTCTGCAATATAAATCTGGATCAAGCCAATAAAATAAACATTTTTCATCTGAAGGATGACAAGAGGACTGCAGAATGACTTGATGATGTTAGTCAAGTTCTTGGTCATGAGGGTCTTCATCAAACAATAAAAACAAAACCTAGCTGTATTGATTCAAAATCTTTGTTCCCAACCCAAACTTTTTCAATTCACAAGCAAATAGAAACTCTTCTCCAAAAGAGGAATAGCAGAAAATCTTTTTTTTTTTTTTCCCTTTCTTATTTTGAGTTGCTGTGTGGGGTCTGAAGTATCTTCTGAGGATGTGTGCAGACATGTGGCTGTTGGAAGTCAATTGTTTCACCATCAAAAAGACTTGCATGTGGTTTTCATGAAGAATGCATTCTCAAACACACAGTCCAGGATGAAGGAGAAATATAAAACATCTTGTAATTGTTTTAAAATAAACTCTTACACTGTTTATTTAGTTTTAATCTGTGTGTTGTAGATTGGTTATGCACTTGTTAATCACTGTTGTATGTATCTCTAGACAGAGTTGTAAATAACTTTTCAGTCCAAGTGAAATATGCTTGCACATGTTTATATGCAAAGTATGTGCATATTTATGCCTGTGTATAAATATGTGTACAATAATAATAGATTAGTGATCATGTAATACAGCGTCTTAAGGTTCTGGCACTATGGTCAATTTCACATACAAAGCAAATATTCTTTTTTTGGTAATATCTAGAGATGAAGTAAAAATATAAATTGATTGTTTCATTTGCTTTTTTTGGCTTGGCAACTCTGTGTTTGCAGATTGAAATGACTAAAGAAATAGAATCCTAGTTACGAATATTCTCGCTGGGTTTATGGATCTTCATGATTAAAAATGCAAGTCTATATCTTTGTAACATCAACTTACTGTCTATAATCTTAAAAATAAAAAAGGAAACTATGTAAGAAATACTGATTCACTTTTGGCTTTTATGCCACATAGAAAGTAAACAGATAATATATTATTTTGAAGAAAATTTAAAATGTATATAAATACACAACCACAACCACCTGAAATTCTCCTTGGTGTTTATATAATTCAGTATTTTCATGTCTACATTAAATTGCCTGGAAAAGTGCTTAACTTCCACTTCACTTTGTCCTGTGTTGGGTATTCTTAGATGTTATACTAACAGTCTTTCTTGCCTATAGGAAATCTCTACTCAAAAGAGAAAAATTGAGGTAGGTGGGAGAGAAAACAAAGGCAGAAGCTTTTTTATATTTAATCCATTGTTTTTAATATCTGTTTCCTTGGAGAAACACTACTTCCTGGCTCTCTGCATTTGCCTATTAAGAATTTACTTGTAAGCCTGCATATCCATCCTGCATGGAGTCACAAAAGAAATGATATTCCTTTCTCTAAGGTACTTTAATAACACAAATTTTAATAACATAGAACTGTTCATATTTAAGTGTAAAAATAAGTTATCAATTGAGTAATATAATAATTGAATAAATAAGATGCCAAAGATTCACAGTGCAAGAATAATTAGAACAATAACATGATGTTCTAGAAGTCTTCATAGACAAGGCAAGTTCTCAGCTACGCTGCATTTATTCATATAATGGCCTTTTAATTTTCTCATTAAACCCATTTTTTTGAGAGAAGAATGAAGATTGGGATTAGAGGTTCTGAGAGATAGAGAGGGATGGCAGAATCAGAAGTATATTGAGATTATTTTATTGTGAAACTAGAGAATGAGCTTAGGTATGATAGCTCTGTTTTTTACTTCAAATGAGGATGTATGAAGTGGATAGTACAATGTTTCTCCTTTTCCCCCCAATGGGATGGAAAGAAAAGAGAAACACCACATGCAGTGAAAGAAACCAAACAATAAAAAAATCACAAAGTACCCAAGGTCATATTTGCTTTGAAAATACTTAAGTACTAAGAGTGACAGGACACTTCAGGGGACCTTGGGTGCAAATCATATCTATCTCTCTAGAATTTATACCCCGGCCTTCTTCCAAAAGTTGGGGTAGCTTACAAAATTGGTCGTGTGAATTATTATATGTTTTCTCAGTTATTTCCCCAGGGAAACATGCCAAAGGCAAACCCATCATTTCAGCTGATTTAGGGTTTGATGTCAGAGAATTTATAATTGATATGCCAACCATAATGGAAAGTGATCATCATGCTGGCAACATATGGGGCTGACGGTGCAATGGTCCATTTTGGTATTTGCCAGTGAGTCAACCAGACTCACAGACTTGCTCTGATAAATGCTGAGGTTATTTCTGAACTTTTTATTACCAACTTCCTGAATACTAGAAATCAGAAATTATAAAGCAGAAAATATTTTTATCACAAAAATATTGCCAACTTTTTGCACAGTCTTTTATCGTTAGATAGAGGGGGAGGGGGCCTCTGTTTCCTTGGCTCAGTTCATGGAAGATCACAGGGTAACCCAGAGTTCAGTCAGACGTTTATCTCAAGACACAAAGAAATTTATGAGTTCTGGATATATATAAGTCTGCTTAAAATAAAAAAATTATCGGAATTTTCATCCTTGGCAAAGTCAAGTAACTAAAGGATTAAGGCTGATACATGCTTGCCCTATAAATCTATCATTAACCAAATGTGACACAATGCTTCAGGTATGTCAGATCCCAACTTGCTCTAAANGTCCCTAATCAGATCAGCTAGGCTCCTAACAGGGACACATATGGCAATTTACCACCACGATTTCCCCAGGGAAGCAACCCCTGTGTTTTCTGTCTATTTTCATGATCTACCCAACACAGATCAATCACTCAGAGATCCTGACACATTGATAACACCCCTCAGGCTTATTTACAGACCAAGCACTGCCTTACAGAAACAGATTACAGTCACCATTTGAAATAATTCTTTGATCTCACCCAAGATTATACACTGGTTCTAGACTGGATCTGTCTCTGGTAGGACTAATAGTCCCCACGTCATAGGCTGAAAACTCTTCACTCTAATACCTACAGGTGGTCAGATACTGCTCTCAAGCTCTCTAGCACAAGATAGGATATGTCAGAAGAAGACAGAAATAACCTTCCCAAGAAAGAAGGATATCACATTTGGGGCATAATTTTAAGAGGAAGCCTAATGTTAGACTCCTAGTGTGAAATACAGACTTTGTTTTAATTTAACTGAGACATGATTAACAAAAGAGGTTTGTTCTCTGACTGAATCTCACTTATTTGTTAGAATTAATGCCATTCATTCTGCAAGTATATTCTACTGTAATATTTTAACAGCAAACGTTCTCATTTTGCCTCTTCATTTTGCTTAGATTTACCACTTGCAAATTTCAAACACATACCACGACAAGCAGAAAAGGTCACAGAAGATTCAGATAACCTCAGATATGCAGATGACACCACTCTTATGACAGAAAGAGGAACTAAAGAGCCTCTTGATGAAGGTGAAAGAGAGTGAAAAAGCTGGCATAAAACTCAACACTCAAAAAACTAAGATCATGGGATCCAGTACCATTACCTCATGGCAAATAGATGGGGAAACAATGGAAACAGTGAGACACTTTATTTTCTTGGGCTCCATAATCACTGCAGATGGTGAACGCAGCCATGAAATTAAAAGACGCTTGTTCCTTGGAAGAAAAGCTATGACAAACCTAGACAGTGTATTAAAAAGCAGAGACATTACTTTTCCAACTTTGTCCATATAGTCAAAGCTATTGTTTTCCCAGTCCTCAGGTTGAAGAACCTAAGCTGCTCCAATTTGTTAAAAGAAAAACTCCATTTCGTAAGGTTCCAGGAAAAGAGCCTTTGGAAATCCCCTGACCTCATCCCACCGCCCACGAGCCAATCGGACCCCAGACCAAAATCTCCTAACTTAACGCTCAGGAACTAGTGGTCTACCTAGACAATAGGGACCAATCAAGAACCAATCAACCCTTCAAAAGAAAGTGACCAATCAGATGTCCCCCTACCTAGAAATCCTTTTTTTCCATGTATACTCCCTATATAAGCAATGTAATCCAAAATTCGGGGCTCCTCCCTATAGCCGCTGCGTCAGTAATGGTGGGAGCCCCAGCTCGAGCTTGGTAATAAAAACTCTCTTGCTTTTGCATCGGATATCAGCTCCCTGGTGGTTGTTGGGAGATTTCGTGACTTGGGCATAACAAGGTATAGATATGAGAATTGGACCATAAAGAAGGCTGAGGGCCTAAGAACTGATGCTTTTGAACTGAGAAAAGAAGAGAAGTGAAAGGCAAAGAAGAAAAGGAAAGATTAATACCCATTTGAATGCAGAGTTCCAAAGAACAGCAAGGAGAGATAAGAAAGCCTTCCTCAGTGATCAGTGCAAAGAAATAGAGGAAAACAATAAAATGGGAAAGACGAGAGATCTCTTCAAGAAAATTAGAGATATCAAGGGAACATTTCACACAATGATGGGCACAACAAAGGACAGGAATGGTATGGACCTAACAGAAGCAGAAGATATTAAGAAGACGTGGCAAGAATACACAGAAGAACTATACAAAAAACATCATCATGACCCAGATAACCACGATGGTGCGATCGCTCACCTAGAGCCAGACATCCTGGAATGCAAAGTCAAGTGGGCTTTAGGAAGCATCGCCATGAACAAAGCTAGTGGAGGTGATGGAATTCCAGTTGAGCTATTTGAAATTTTAAAAGATGATGCTGTGAAAGTGCTGCACTTAATATGTCAGCAAATTTGGAAAACTCAGCAGTGGCCACAGGACTGGAAAAGGTCAGTTTTCATTCCAATCCCAAAGAAAGGCAATGCCAAAGAATGCTCAAACTACTGCACAATTGTACTCATCTTACACACTAACAAAGTAATGCTCAAAATTCTCCAAGCCAGGCTTCAACAGTTATGTGATCTGTGAACTTCCAGATGTTCAAGCTGGTTTTAGAAAAGGCAGAGGAACCAGAGATCAAACTGCCAACATCTGTTGGATCATCAAAAAAGCAAGAGAGTTCCAGAAAAACATCTACTTCTGCTTTATTGATTATGCCAAATCCTTTGACTGTGTGGATCACAACAAACTATGGAAAGTTCTTAAAGAGATGGGAATACCAGACCACCTGACCTGTCTCCTGAGAAATCTACGTGCAGGTCAAGAAGTAACAGAACAGGACATGGAACAATAGACTGGTTCCAAATCGGGAAAGGAGTACATCAAGGCTGTACATTGTCACTCTGCTTATTTAACTTATATGCAGAGTACATCATGAGAAACACTGGGCTGGATGAAGCACAAAGTGGAATCAAGATTGCCGGGAGAAATATCAATGACCTCAGATACGGAGATGAACCACACTTATGGCAGAAATCGAAGAAGAACTAAAGAGCCTCTTGATGAAAGTGAAAGAGGAGAGTGAAAAAGTTGGCTTAAAATTCAACATTCAGAAAACTAAGATCACGGCATCTGGTCCCATCACTTCATAGCAAATAGATGAGGAAACAATGGAAACAGTGAGACATTATTTTCTTGGGCTCCAAAATCACTGCAGATGGTGACTGCAGCCATGAAATTAAAAGATGCTTGCTCCTTGGAAGAAACTACATGACCAACCTACACAGCATATTAAAAAGCAGAGACATTACTTTTCCAACAAAGGTCCATCTAGTCAAAGCTATGGTTTTTCCAGTGGTCATGTATGGATGTGAGAGTTGGACCTAAAGAAAGCTGAGTGCCAAAGAATTGAGGCTTTTGAATTGTGGTGTTGGAGAAGACTCTTCAGAGTCCCTTGGACTGCAAGGAGATCCAGCCAGTCCATCCTAAAGGAGATTAGTCCTGAATATTCATTGGAAGGACTGATGCTGAAGCTGAAACTTTAATACTTTGGCCACCTCATGTGAAGAACTGGCTCATGTGAAAAGACTCTGATGCTGGGAAAGATTGAAGGTTGGAGGAGAAGGGGATGGCAGAGGATGAGATGCTTGGATGGCATCACCAACTCGATGGACTTGAGTTTGAGGAAGCTCCAGGAGTTGGTGATGAACAGGGAAGCCTGCTGATCTGCAGTCCATGGTCTCTCAAAGCGTCGGGCATGACTGAGTGACTGAACTGAAGTGAAAGTATTGAACATCATCTCAAGAAAATGGTTTGCAATTTTGTTTGTCAATAGGGTCAATGTCTTTGGGTAACAGTACATAAACTACCCAAAGTTAAATGATAGTAATTGTTTAAGGCCTTGAGGCACTGGGGACAGTCAGTCTGGAGGATACTTCAGTCTTTTCTTTTTATTTTAGGAAACATGAGGAAAAGCAGATTGCTTTATTTCACTAATCTAAATAAGGCTTAAAGGAGGAGAAATCTTGATTAAAGGAGCAAATAACCAAGCTGTGAAGACATTCCCCCAACTCTTTCTTTTTCTGGGCACGAGGAAGTAGCATCAATTTACATTTACACAGTTTTTTATGCTTTCATGGAAATGTTGATTAGGAGGATGTTGTATTTAGGGAAGCTGAGTGAGTCCTCAGAAGCTCATTGGAAGACACTGACCTTAGGACTGAGATCTGCTGAATTGGAATCCAGGGAAGACGGAGGGAACTTGGAAAGTTCTGTTGAACCATTTTACCCTATGTTCCCTCTTACACTTATTACTCTTTCAGTTGGGTTAGAATAAAATGTGAATCTTTACAGTTTACATCTTATCTTGTATAGAGAGATCAAAGGATTCATTATTATTATTCAGAGAGTATTTAAATGTTATGAATTTGATATGATTGCTAAGCAGTATTAAAATACATTTAAGTAATAATTTTGTTTTGAGACTGAGATATTTTACATTTGATGTCATCACTTCTGACAAGCTACTTCTCACGTTGTACACACAGGCAAACCTTTCAATCCTATAAAATGGGATTTTTGTCAGGCATCCTAAAACATTGGAAGGTAACATTAATTTTTATCTGTCAGGGTGTGCTAATTAGAGTTTTAAAAATTAAAACAAATTATGCCTGATTTCAAGCTACTCATTTGGTTTTGTAAAAAATATAATTATCTTAAAAAATTTTTTTTAATTGAAGGATAATTGCTTTACAGAACTTTGTGGTTTTGTTGTACATCAACAAGAATTATATTTCTTTTTAAATGTGAGTATTTTACCTTTTAGGTAAGTAAAAATATATTGGCCTTATTCCAATTTTACAACTGTAAGTTGCATAATTCCTATCAAAAAGTATAAATATAATCACCTTCCTATTTAAGAGAAATATCAAATAAATTGTGCACATTACCTGATTTTGGTCTTTGGCTATAATGCCTAGTAGCTATACATTAGGAATGAAATTAAAACACAAGGACTTGTAATATTTTTCATTACAGATAGAAGTCAGTTCTTAAGTGATAAAACTGATTATACTACAATCAAACTCTGCTTCAGAATTAATAAATGCATAAATATGTATATAATCATAATAGTATTATGATTAAGAACATATTAACTCATTTAATATTAATTAACCTAACAGATTTTGGGAAGTTAAATATATTATAATCTTAGGATAGTTCTGGATCTAATGAGAGAGGATATTTAAATAACAAAAGATTGAGTAACTTTAAATGTTATGTACAAGTGATTATAGGGAGGTTAAATGGTAAGGGGCTTAGAAGGTAAAAATATCTAGTATCCTTGCTGATGGAAATGAAAATGTGAGTTCAGAATATGAAAGTATAGTTACTAATTACTCTGCTGTAATTTCTGAAAAGCGACTACAGTTCAGTGGTGTTGAGAGGGAGGCAGAGGAGTGACAGTGAGGGAGATTTCACTAAAGAGTTGAAATTTCTACTTGATTTTCAAGGTTGAGAGAAGAATGTGAGATTGAGAAGGAAGGGTATGGACAGGGCAAGGATAAGAATACAAGCATTTGTGTCTGGTACAAAGGAGCCTCCCTAGGAATCAGTTTGACAATCAGTGCAGCAGGCGATTAAAAGAATGGAACTTAAGGAGAAGATCTAAATGGATGGTACAAATTTGGAAGACAGACATGCAGACAAGATTTGGCTAAGCAAGTAAAGAGAGAAGGGGGGGGTCTGAGGATGGAAATGGGGGACTGAGAATGTCAGGAGCTGTGGAGGAAGGGGAACCAGCCAAGAAGGTTGTGCAGATCCTGTTAGAGAGGTACTAACAGGGCAGGAGAATCAGGAAAGCATGGGATCAGAAAGTCAAGGGGTGGGCTTAACAGTGTTAGAGAGAGAAAAGTGGTCAGGGTGCTCACCTGTGCTGCATCTGGTGAGCAGCTGCCGTGTACCAGCTGTTGTTGAAAGACTGCAGAGACGTGGGGAAGTAGAGACCCCAAGTGCAGATGAGAGACAGTGGGAAGAGAACGAGAGCAGGTTAGAGGTAGGGTGGGTGGCAGGTAATGTATGGGTGGCTTAAGTGAAAAGAAAGAGTAAAAGGTGCTCAGTAGTGTCCCATTCTTTGTGACTGTATGGAAGTTCCATGGAATTCTCCAGGCAAGAATACTAGAATGGGTAGCACTGCAGGGAGATTCTTTACCATCTGAGCCACCGGGGAGCCCAAGTGACTTATATATTGGGGCCTAATAGGATCTCCTGGGCTTCCCAGGTGGCTCAGCGGTAAAGAATCCACCGGCAATGCAGGAGACACAGGAGATGTGGGTTTGATCCCTTGGGACAGGAAGATCATCTGGAGGAGGGCATGGCAACCTACTCCAGTATTCTTGCCTGGGGAATCCCATGGACAGAGGAGCCTGAAAGGTGACAGTCTACGGGGTCACAAAGGGTCAGACACGACCGAAGTGACTGAGCACACACATAACATCTCATACACACAAAACACTGACCTTCTGGGAGCTGTGTCCATAAACCCAACCAGAAAGACACAGACAAAAAGATTTGAATACTAACAGAATAAAAATGAAGGGCTGTTCCAGTGAGATGATGGGTCCACCGAGGAGGAGTATATCATACACACGGCAGACAAACATCTACAACTACAGTTTATAAAAATAATTTTAAAAAAAGATAAGTAGTAGTATTGATAAGCAGAGTTAGGAGGAGATAAAGAATGTAACCCAATGTGTACCATTCATTCACACAGGACTGAGAACTGAGATTTTAACTAAGGGAGTCAAAAGTTACTTTAAAAATATGTATTTCTGGCTTTGTGGCCTTGAACTCAAATTAAAAATCAAGGACATGCATGCTTATTTAGAAATATTCCTTATTTGTTTCTTCTTAATGTTCTCTTACTTGATGAACATTGTCAGAATTTAAACTCTGGAATCTGTGGGAAGTTAGGATTAATAAACTGTGTATGTGTGTACGCTTAGTCCTTCAGTTATATCTGACTCTTTGCAACCCCCTGGACTGTAGCCCAACAGGTTCCTCTGTCCATGGGATTCTCCAGGCAAGAATATTGGAGTGGGTTGCCATGCCGTCCGCTAGGAGATCTTCCTGACCCAGGGATCAAACCCAGTCTTCTGTGTCTCCTGCATTGGCAGGTGGATTCTTTACCACTGCGCCACCTGGGAAGCCCAATAAGCTTTGTATTAGATCAAAATACGTTATAATCCCCATGTCTAGTGTAACTTGTTGATCTCAATCTAATGAAGTTTTACGTAGAATTATTAAAATATTAGCCAAAACTATAAAAGGGCTTTCAGGTGTTTGTGCAACCACTACGAGCAGTATGGAATTGAGTCAAACTAACAAATGAAGGGTTAAGTTAAACTTTGGGAAAGCAGTTTCTCAGTTATAATAATAAATCCTGGGTTCAAGAATTATTACTGATTCTTTCTGCAAAAAGTATTTGAGCTCCTGTGAGGTACTTGACTTCCAATTAGCCATCTGCACACAGTAATAGGAACAGCTTCATAGAGAAAGTCACAGGAGAGACAGTTATTAAACCACAATGTGCAAAAAGCCCAATCACCAAGTCCAATCACCAGCTCAGGCTATGATCAGTGACCCTTTTTTGAACTAAAGTATATATACATATGCATATGCGTATCAGTGTCACTTGCACTCACCTGCCTCACAGGTCTTCTGGGCTAAGTTTCCCCTACTATAATGGCTGCTCAATTGAGTAATTACTGTTACTATAATGGGTTAGTAAGTCATGCACTCTCAAAATATTAATGGTCATCCAGCTTATTTTTCAGATGAACAACTGAAGCCTAGTTAGTCCAAGGGTATGGCCCATCAAACTCTTCTCTTTAGTTAACAGCAGGATCCAGAAGAACATCAGAAAAATTACTAAAATTAGTGGTCATCACTTCCCAGTACCTCTATTTGGCAAAATTGCTACAATTATAATTTTGCTATGTTGGGAGCCCAAGTATATGAGAACAGCCTGAGCTGTTCTGTGATTGACTTAACAGGTATTTTCCTTTGGCTGGGTCAATGACCGGGAACTTGCTCCATGTAATGCTAATCCAGTCTCAGAAATATACCAACGAAAGAATCACAGAGGCCCCTTTTGGTGACTATGTGCAAGCAAACTAGACTTTACAGGATGGTACTCTGACATCTGGACTCAATCCCATAGATCATTCAGAAAGAGAACCCAATCTCCTTACAGTCCAAATAAAACAGCACTTAGCAGTACTTGCTGGTTTCACTTGGGTGGGAAGTCACCCACTTACAATTCCAAGAAAGTAGCATGGAACTATCTTGAAAATGGTGTCTACAGGAACTCCAGCCTATTTCTACAAGAGTCATCATGGTGCAACAATTATGTTTATGGGACTGCAGGGAAAAATAGCAGAGGGCAGGAGAGATGGCCAGTATGTGAAGAAACTGAGAAACAAAGGAGGGATTTACTTACCAAACAGAACCAAAGGGAAAGCTGAGACTGGATAACTCAAGATTTAAGCATTGTTTAAGATGAGATCCAGCTAAATTCCAACAATAACAAACTTCATGAGAGACTGGGGTTTTAGCCACAGACTGAGAGATCCTTTTTCACTGCTGAAAAGTAAATATAATAAGAGCAACAGAAAACTTTAGAGCAGACATAGTCTTAAGCATATAAGGACACCAAGACCAGCGTTTGTTGAACCTTGCAGGGATTGTTGCATCTTAGGAACACGGCAAGAAATTTACATGTGAAGCTCTTCACAGCTGCTTTAAGTAAGTACCGCTTGCTAGACTCTGATTTTTTCCCCCTGAAATAACTGACTTAAGTGCATAGATGTCCAAGTTCACTCCCACCACACACAGAGCTACCATGATCATCTTCCACTGGGCCGCCTCAGCCACCACTTCCACCCTCCTCCCCACGCTACACTGAGCTCTCTGCTAAGCACCAGGCACTCTGCCAGGCACTTTGCATACTTGATCTCAAATCTTTGAGAGTTATTCTTAATTCACATTTTCCAGCAAATTCCAACTTATATTTCCCAAGTGCTCACTATATGTCCTTGTGAATCAGGGCTCAAAGGCTCCAGCTCCATTTGGCTCCCAAGTCTATGCCTTGTTTAAACAAGTCGCTCTGGTTTCATCATGCAACAATTTTAAAATAATGAACACTTTGAGGTTTACTAAGTGAAAAAGGTTGCCACCAGCTAATTGGGAGAAAGATACCAATAAGGCATTTCCATTTTGACAAAAACGCCTAAATATTGAACCCCTGGCATATATGAATTTGAGACTTTTAGGGGAGAATTAGATAATGTACAAATTATACAGTGGAACTTGAAATAAAAATATAAAAAAACTTTTGAACAGTATTAAAAAAAATAGGTTTCACCAGTCCCAACATATGTTTAGACACAAATCTGCATGCTCCAATTAATCTGCTGAACTGCTGGTGTGCGGCTGGACCGCCTTAATCATCTTTGTAAGTACAATGTGCAATTTGTGGTCTGATTTCTAGCAAGAAAAGTGCACCTAATTTTGGCTCGCCCCATACTTAAACCTATTTTAGAAAATTAGAATTTAACCATAGCTTTACACGGTCTTAAAAAGAAAAACTGTATGCAGCTGCTGACAGGTCATTGATGTTGTAATACTCTGAGTACCCGAGGAGAGATTTTATAGTATTATCCCAATGAATGGCATAAAAGAGACTTGGATTTTAAAAATTCATCTCTACTTGTCAAACATTATTAGGAAAGGAAGAAAAAAATGGAGATTTCTTGGGATGATCTGACATAGTGGTATGTTTTTCTGGTCCACCACGTCTGGCTGGCAGAACTCTTTTCTTTTCTAGTGAAATAAACAACTGTTTAGTACAATGCTATGTTTGGAACAAGGCAAGTTTTATTTTCTTTTTTAAGCCCTTGGCTCAAGAGAATAGTCTTATGGGAAATGGTTATTGTGTTTACTGTTGTTTGATGATGAAGTGTCATCTGACTAAAATACTTATGAAATAAATTATTCCATTCAATAAAGCTATCAATAGTTTGGCTGGTTTAAAAATGCAATTTGCATTATAATGCATTGAGAAATCCCTGATGAAAAACTCTTGCATACGTTTGTTCATATCAACACACACACAATCGTGCTTGCTCATGCTTTCTCTTTTTCTCTCTCTCCTGGTTTGAAAGAGTTGTTTACAACTTAAAATATCACAAAAACGTAAAATCTGAAAATGCCACTACCATTTCACAGCTTAGTACCGAATCATCTTAAAACAAGAACCAATATGTTGAATGATTAGTTCACTTTGAGAGTGATAATTGACTAGAAGTGAATAAGTGGTATTAAGATGTAGTTTATATTCATTTTCTTGTAAAAGGTGAATGGTTGTTAATGGCTACATCATCACATTTTTGTTGACCTAACAGAATAACCCCACCCACCCACTTTTGGGAGTCCAGCTTCTCCTTGTATAGTTTGTTCTTGCCATACCACTAACTTTTACTGTGGTGTGTAATCCTTATATGTATTTGGCTTATAAATTACGGGGAATGAGAATTACTTTTATTCTGGGAATTTTTCAATGTCCCTTAAGATCACTGGAGACAACCTTGAAAATCCAGGGTTGGTAATTATTGGCCTTGTGAAAGAAAACCAGCTCCTATTTCTTAATTATTCTGGTTTTGATCTATGACTACTTCTGGAAGAGGAACTGCTGTTGAAGGAAAAACTATGTATTCTAGCCAATACTCTGCTAACATAAACTGAAAATATTTTCCTCCAAGGAGAAAACCTTTGAGGAAGGAAGCCATTTCTCTAAAGAGGAATGCCTCCAAGATGCTGTCTGGAACATGAATGACATTGAGTATGCTCTCTCCTTCACTGAGTAAAATGTTCTGGGAGTAAGAGCTATATTGGTTCCCCACAATGCCTGAGATCTCTGTGACAACAGGGATTGGATCTTAGTTGTCCCCATGTTCCAAGGGCCAGCATATGGCCTGGTGCACAGTCTGATGCCCAAAAAGTGTTCGTGGGTTAAATGCAAAGGAGTAACTGAGCTCAGTAAAACCACTGAGCTGATAACCCCGACTACAGGTCCATCCAACAGGCCAGTATTCCCAATCTCACTGTGGCATCATGGCTCTTGGCCTCCAGGCTACATTCCTGAATGTGTAGTTCAGCTTCTACCTGAACTTTAATAGGACTGAAATGAATATTTGTGCTAAATCTCTTGTTACTGTTTTATTTTCAGTCAAGCAAGAACATGTTTTAGCAGTTTGGAAAGGAATGGATTCAAGATACAAATTGGGTACCTCCTATTTCTTTGAATATATTTGCCATGAACTAATATTTCAGTCTATACGATAGGAAAAGCAGTGGAACTCCAAGCTTGACCCTGATTAATTGGCTGTGTGACCTTGAGAGAGTCCTAGAGACTTTATCTCATCTGTAAAAGGCTGTTTTAGATGATCTCTCAGGTACCTCTTGGCCCTATTAGTTTTAAAATNACTAATATTTCAGTCTATATGATAGGAAAAGCAGTGGGACTCCAAGCTTGACCCTGACTAACTGGCTGTGTGACCTTGAGAGAGTCCTAGAGACTTTATCTCATCTGTAAAAGGCTGTTTTAGATGATCTCTCAGGTACCTTTTGGCCCTATTAGTTTTAAAATTCTGTTACTATTATTATTTATATTTGCAAAAGTGAGTGTGAGAGCATGACTTCTAAACAAAAACCAAAAAAGGAATCTAAAAAAATGGTGTCACTGCTCACACAAAAAGAGGAATGTGAACTCCCAGTTGTAACACACATCCAAGTCCAATGGAATACATTCACAGAATTAACTAGAGTACCCCTTCCTATTCCTATCTGAGATGCTAAAATCAATATGTGAAGGACATGAGGAAATTGTTTATTTATCTTGTAATTAGTTAACAATCTTTACTGTCAAGCCGAATCTGGAGGTTTGCACTCATTGGGTAGCATGGGTTTCAGGGAGTCTGAATCTTCTGAAACTACAATCGACCCTATGTATCCTTGGGCCATTGGTTCCGGGACCTGCCACAGATACCAAAATCTGTGATGTTCAAGTCCCATAGTTTGCCCTCCTTATCTGGCAGATTCAGTCAACTGCAGATGGTAAACCATAGCATTGTATTCATGGACTCAAAAAAAATCCACTTCTAAATGGACCTCCACAGTTCAAACCCTTGCTCTTTAAGTATCAATTTCATAGGCAAAATTTTGCATGTGTACAAAGTTATACAGGGGAGAAAGTTCATAGTTTTAATCAATATTTAACTCAAAATTTTAGGAACCTCAGGCTAAATCATGGTCTAATATCATTAATTGCTGTTTAGAACCCTTGGAGTTGGACCTAGATGGGATCCCATGCTCAGCCACTTAGCAGTTATCTGACTTTAAGCAGGCCTCAGTTACCTTATGCGTGAAATAGAAATAAGAATATCTACTCTGAGGATGGCTGTAAGGATTAATAAATGATATCCACAGAATTAATGTATATAAAAGCACAGGTCCAGGGTTCATCTCATAATAAATGCTTAGTAAGAAACAAACATATTTTCTTTTTCTCATGGAAAATGAGGTTGATTATGACTAAGTCTTCAAAGTTGTTCACTGCTGTTAATCAAATCAGCCTATTGGCTGAGAAGAGGATTCCCTTCAAAAGCTGTAGGGAGTAGGTAGGGGAGGAGGCATTGTCTAAATATGGTAGTTTGTAAAGAAATCCATCTCTAAAAGCAATCTATAATTATCAATATAATTATACTAAAAATGATTGTAACCATTTTAAACTTACAGTTTAAAACAATTTAAAATACTATATAATTTTGGCTTATACATGTCCAATTTGAAGGTTTTTGAACTCATTCTGGTGAGCTAACGAGATTTTCTGATCTAAGTATTTGCTGGCACTAACTCACTAAGAACTAACAAGAGGGCTGAATGAGATGGCTTCTGAGGCTCCTTCTAGTTCTAAGACTCTACAGTTCTCTTCTGAATGAAAAAAAAAAAAGGAAAATCCTCTTTAAACGACACTGAAATCTCTAAATTGTCTAAATAGTTTCAGGTCCCCCATTGGCACAAACAGTCCCATATCTTGACTCACCATGGGTGGAGTGCTCCGGCAAGTAGGAAATCAAGACCCACTCTCCAGTTGGAATCCAGTTCTGGATCAAAGACAGTAAACCTTATTTGCATTTTAAAGAAGGGGAGAGAGGGGAACACTGCTGATACTCAGTACAGTATGACCACACACAAAGAGAGACTGGCTACCATATGCCACTCAGGAAAGCAGCCTGTTTCACTAGACCACCTTCAGACTACTATATTCAAACTATCCGATGTATCAACTTAGCTGGGTGGTTTCTTAAACCTGTATCGCATCAGGGTTTTCCCCCAGAAAGTTCTTTGGGAAAGAGATTATAATTTTGTAGCTGGACCCGAGTCCCACTGAGGTCTGGCAACCTGAGCACCTTGGCAGGTACTAAAATTTGAACTTAGGTCCAACAAACTCCAGAATTACCGATTCTTTCCATTACACCAGTGGCCCCCTAAACATCAAGGGAGAATATTAGTTANTGGATGGGCGCCTCCGTGCCGGGCGGGCCGACCCGCGTCTCGGCCCGCGGCCCTCCCAGCCATCCCGGGTGGGGGAATTAAAGACCGCGGCTCACAGCAGGCACCCTCCGGGGAATCCTGTTATTATCCAGGACCCCGGCAGCGCTAGGTTTGCCAAAACCCCAAGGCGGATGTCCTAAGCCCCTGCCCTCCAGCCCCCGGCTCTGAGCTGGGAAGGTGGCTTTACTCCTCCCAATCTGGGGGTCCGAGCCACCGGCTCAAAACTTTTCTCAAGACCCTGATAATCCACTGGTCACTCCACCTGTCTCTGAGGACGCTAGGGAGGTTTCTGGGTCCTGAGATTGCCAGTATTCTGCCAAGATAAAGCACTTCCGCCCGCCAAAGTGTGCACGTTTCGGGGGAGGGGGGTGGGTGGTTGGCAAACACCAGCGTCCAGGCTGTGACGTTCAGCAAGCCTTCCCCTGTACAAAACCGCAATCCACGCCTCCCCGTGAAGAATATATACGTGTGTATGTATATATATATATATATTTTTTTTTAAGTCAATTTTATAGGACATGCCTGAGAGATCTTCATGGGCCAGTGACTTCAACATACCAAAGGCAAAGTTAAATATTTGCTCTAGATATCTTTTTTTTCCTGCTTNTCTCCCCGTGAAGAATATATACGTGTGTATGTATATATATATATATTTTTTTAAGTCAATTTTATAGGACATGCCTGAGAGATCTTCATGGGCCAGTGACTTCAACATACCAAAGGCAAAGTTAAATATTTGCTCTAGATATCTTTTTTTTCCTGCTTGCATAATTGTCCCACATTTCAAAGAAGTCTTTAAAAGCACTCAGATTTTTTTAAAAGTTGTGTTTAGGGCCTGATAGTTCAGGACACATGAGGGCAAAATACTGGAAGTCCTTTAGAGCAGCCGCCGGACGCAAACTCCTTTCTTTCCTCTGCTCACTTAAGCGTGAGATCTAATAAAATATTTGCTGTATGAATAAAGGAGGCAATCAATCCCGTAATAATGATCCTTTAAAAGGGAAGAATGAAGGCCTGGCAGGATCCTGCCAGTGGAGTGTCTTCTGCCTGGAAGCAGGGGANTACTTATTTGGAATTTTTTGATTTTTAGAATTAAAAAAAAAGCATAATTATTATTATCAGAAAAAAAGCATAAATTTTTCAAATGTTGGGTATGTTTATAGAAGTTAAAAGAAAACTTTCTTCCACAAAAGGAAGAAAATATTAGCAAATATTTGTGAGGAACATAAGAATATCTCCAAAGAGGAGCTAATTTGAGAAAGACTCATCCTAGTTATGGGCTTGAAATTCAAAAAGGAGAATTCCTATCAGCAGATAGCATCTTACGAAAAGGACACACCTGTAGACTACAATCTTGGCCATTTGAAGCCAGATTCTACCTCTGAGCACTTGCGAGAACAGATCCAGGGGTCAAGGGCACCTCTTTTCTGCCTCCATCTCAACCCCTTGTATAAGAGCTCATTCTTTGACCCTGATGTCCCTAATCTCACTGGTGGGATCCCCACACTCTTGCCTGGGTCTTGGTATGGTAGAATGCTCACTTTGCTCTCAGAAAGCCCCAGTCAAACACCGAAAACCCTCAAATAACTTGAATACCCCTGGAATGAAGTGCATGTACAGGCAGCCACTTTTATAGCATGTAAAGAGAATATCCTTTCACCTCCCCCAAATATGCAAAAACAAAAACCATTTTCATGGGTAGTTTCTCTTGATGGGTTTCTAATCCTTCTGAACTGATGGTTAGGGCATTTGACAAGCTATTCAGTTAGGTTTAACAGTATTCAGAAAACTGTGTATTTTATGTTATACAAAGAAATTTAACAGATAAAAGATATACGGTATCACATTTAGACCACATGAAGGTAAAAACTTAAAGATAATACAGTGCAAATGAGTGTAAAGAGAGCTTTCTTTGGATGACTTAAAAAAGACAGATCCATGGCTTAAATGCTTTGAACTCTTCAAAGAAAAACCCTATTAAACACAAAGGTGATCGATTCCTTGTGTGTGTGGATACATGCTCAGTTGTGTTCAACTCTTGGTGACCCCACTGACTGTATCCCGCCAGGCTCTGTCCATGGGATTTCCCAGTAAAACTACTGGAATGGGTTGCCATTTTCTACTCCAGGGAATCTTCCTGACTCGGGGATCGAACCCATATCTCTTGGGTCTCCTGCATGGGTAGGTAGATTTTTTACCATTGCATCACCTGGTAAGATCGATCTATTTCTTAGATGAAATGTACTGCTGCCTTTATGAGGATTTGAAGGGAAAGAAAAAGTGTTGCATATGCATAATATATATTAAATTGTACAAAAATAGCCTAACTTGCATATGCATAGACACCATGCAATCAATTTTTATATAATTTGATCATGTCTTTCTTTATGTTATTAAAAATGACACTGAAGCACAGAGAGGCAAAGTGCCCCCATTCAGTTCAGAAACTTGCTTTTCTACAATGTAGAGACTGTTCCTAATAAAACAAAACCCAGAAATTCAAGACAACCTAACTGCTAAGATGATCAGTTCACTGTTTAACACTTTAGCTGCCTAGAACATCTTAAGGGTCCAGGCTTCCCAGGTGGTTCAGTGGTAAAGAATATGCCTGCCCATGCAGGAGATGTGGGTTAGATCCCTGCATCAGGAAGATCCCCTGGAGGGGGAAATGGCAACCCACTCCTTTATTCTTGCCTGGAAAACAGAAGAGTCTGGTGGGCTACAGTCCACGGGTCACAAAGAGTTGGCTATGACTGAGTATGCACACACATCTTAGGGTCAGAAGCTACTTCCAGCTTTGGAGGTACGGGGTACAGTGGAAAATTTTAATCCTCATGCACCAATTTTCTGGCTTGATAGGAGTTTAGCATTATATTGCTTAATAAAATCAGAGGAAAAGGCGCTGCTAGAGATCTTTTAGCTCATTAGCAGTAGTTGAGTATTTTTTTTTTAACTCAATTAAATTTTGTTTTTTAACACTACTATAATTATACATGACTCACAATATATTTCTATCAGACAGCACTGCTTCGACTATTTCGATACTGAGTGTGATGGTTAATTTTATGTGTTGCCTTGATTCGTCACGAGGTGCTCAGATTAAACATTATTTCTGGATGTCTGTAAGAGTGTTTCCAGATGGGATTTGTATTTGAATTGATGGACTCAGGAGCATAGACTGCCCACTCCAATGTGAGTGGGTATCAAATAATTGTTGATGTCCAAGAGCAAAAGGTAGAGGAATATTTCTTGTATCCAACCAGCAGCAAATAAGAAAGGAGTTTGCGAGGGCTCCACCCAGTGACTACCACTCATCTTGGGAGACTTAACACCATCCTGGTGTCAGGGCTTCCACCATCATATTATATGCCTAGATTTTTGTTTGTTTATTCTCCAACATTCCAGCGTCTACAACTCACACCAGCATTCCATTCCCGAGCCTCTATAACCCTCCCCATTATTCCCTCCATGGAAGACAGAGCAGAGGCGTGAGGTGACCCGGCTCTGGTGGGTGAAAGTGAAGTGTAGGAGGAGTCTTGACCCTCTGAGAGCTGCGTGGCCATTATGAAGTAACTGACCTGCAGGAAACTGCTACCATGGTTCACAAATTTATTGTCAGGTTCCAGCCTCTAGCTGTTCTCTGATTGTTCTAAATACTTGACAAACTGAAGCCTTTTCACTTTCCGTTGAAATTGCCTCATCTCCCTGTCACAGCGCCATGGGGGACTCCATTACTTTTCTGACTTCTTTCCCCTCCTGACAAGTCATTTAGCTGGCTTCTTGTTGTGAAGGCTGTCCATGTCAAATTAGCCGGGGCCCCTATTGTCCTTATTACCACTCGAAAAGCCATCATGAGTAATGCTACGGGGTCCCTCAGTTGTCATCGTTTGTCAGAAAGAAAGGGAGTGTGGTTACATATAGCTGACAGGTAATTTCGGTGTCTACAATTACCCCAATTAGTCTTGTCATAAACAATTCGATAAATGCACACCAATACAAACAGATAAACACACTAAGGTCTCTCACTATTAATGCTGTGTAATGGGTAAATCAGTGATATGATGCTATATTTTATTTATTTATTTTTTAAACTATCCTCAGCTGTGAAGCTGGCGCTTGCTACCTGGTCAGCAGAAATTGTACTATCTACTTTCATTAGCTCATCACCACAGGAAAATCTGAAAGGCTGTGACAAAATTCATTTAGAGAGAGAGGGAAAGAGCGGATTGTTATAACACCTGCTTTAGGCAAGGCTACAACAAAGGTTTTCTTTTTGTCAGTTCTGGGCAAGTATGGGCTTCAAAGTTGACTACTTTGTGTTAAAAGAGCAACATATGAAATATGATCGGAATAGAGAAATTATCCATACTGAAATCAGAAACATGATTTGAAAAAAAAAAAAAAAAAATATATATATATATATATATAAAAGCCTGGTGCCAATGTACCACTCAGGAGAAAAAAGAAAAAGACTGTGGGCTGGCAGTTTCATATATAAGATGATTTCAGTTCTCTCCAACTACTGATTCCCTTTTTTTTTTTAAGCTGCACCTTAAATATAAAACTTGCCATGTTCGTTGTCAAAGCTATTTATTTGCTCCAGCATGGACTTGCTTAATGAAGGTATCAACAGTGTTCCTTGCTGGACTAGGCATAGAGGTGATTAAGACTCAGTGAGAGTAGAACACTGCTCACTCACGGGCTCTCTAAACACCAGGGATCGAATCTGTTTTAACACAACACCCTCTAGGAGGACTCTCCAGTCAGACGCCGTACTCAGTCTCAAATGTAACACCGTGATGTTCACGCTCGTGATCCACAGAAATAGGTGCTCAAGACCCAAGATCTGTAGGGTTCCCCACGCCCTGTTTGCTGACCATAATCTTAAGTGATGGCTGAAAAACCCAACACAAGGAGATTGTTGGAGGAAATTGCTCCTGGCAACTATTTGTTCAAGCTCAAGATTTTTTTTTTTAAACCAACACTAAGAACCCACCAGAAAATAGGACAGGTCTCCCTAATGAGTAATCTATTTTAGCACAGTCTTGTCTAGGCATGACAGTTTACTGAGAGGCTTGAAAAACTCGTAATTACCAGTGTTACAGGGCAATTAATGTATATTACACTGCACTACTCATGGCAGCAACTGTCATTTTCTCAATAAAAATGAGTACTCTTCAGCTAAAGGTGACATTAATTGGGACTTTAATGACTATGCAGAGGAGCTGAAGCCAAATATGAACAAAACAGCGATTCAATGAGCGACTTCAGAAACGAGAAAATTGTACTAAAATGAGATTAATTGCTGTTTAGAAAAAGGAAAGAACCTAAAAAGCTATTAAATTGCAGGGTTTGGGTGCCCGGGTGATGGTTGTGATGTTAATCTTGCATTCTCACAGCAGGCAAATATTCACTAAATTCAGAGCCTTTTGACAGCAGGAAAAATCATGTATGCTTAACTTCAATCCATCAAAAATATATTTCAGCTTTTATCAGTGTTCTAAATACTTCTGCAATTTCAAAAATTACTGCTCCATTCCTTGGCTGTCATCATGCAAATGTGAACACTGTCAATATTGCTATGAAAATTTTCCCAGCTTCAAAAGGCCTACATCAGTGATAAAGAAAGAAAAACGTGAAGATTAGAATTGCAAAACACACACTACTAATATAACAGAAATCAAACAATAAGAATTTAATGTTTAAGTTGTGGAAACTGCTAAAATAGAAAATGATGGGGTGGGTTTTTTTTCAGTAGATAAATCAAAGAAAAATAATTCTGAAATTCTTTCAAAACTTGTAACTTGATGCTTAATTAATCATCACCAATAATTAGGACAGAATTTTGCATCTTGACTTCAGGTGCTGTAATTGTTAATACTTCTCTCTTGTTTCTAAAACCTTTATCCTTGCTTCTTGGTTCTTGAAAACAATGATATAATTGCTTTTCTTTATGGCCTTTTCAAATATCATGATGACTGTATACACAAAACACGGCACTTAAACTTTGACATGTAAGAGGGATAAAAAGATTTGATAACTCCAGAGTTACATACTCTGCAACTTGAATTCTTTTTTTTAAAAGAAAGGCCAGCAACTTGCTAATTTTGTTAAAGAGGGAGTTTTCGAAACAGTTACATGTGGCCAGAAACGTAGTTATTTGCTGCCCCCATAAAAAAGATTAGGCCTGATTTTAGAATACTGTGCACTTTCTTACTGCATAAGCAATTCTGTTTGTTCTGCATTTTAATATTTAAAGAGTCTTCTCATCTACAGTTTAGGTCAGGGCTCGAGACACATTAACACACTGAAGAACCACATCCACTAAATGACAGGGGGAGGTGAAATAGTGTACTTTCCATCTTTAAATCAATGATAAACCCTGTCTCTCCTAAAAATCCAGAAATACAAATCACCTGATCTCCATTATGAAGACTGGTTATTGGCCACTTGTCTGCCAGACTATACTTCTAAGGCCACTGGCAGACAGGAGAGGGGAGTGGGGAGAGAAACACACGCATATCCATGTGCTCGAAGAAGGGATGTTCTAAGTTTAATCTTCCAGCTGTTTCATTCACTAAAAATGCTTTCTTGAGTTCTCAATCTGAGCTTGAGCATAATTATCTTTGTAAAACAAGCTGCTTCTCGGGTCCTGCATTTCCTAGTTCTACCTGCTCCTCCTCTTCCTCCAATTTTCCCTCCTCTTGTATCTAGACTTTTATGTTAATGGCACAATTCTTCCTCAAGAGTTGAACAAATGTCCTTTTTTAGTCCTTTTTTGGGGGGTGAAAAGGGGCCTTTGTTATTCATTGTGCCATTTCAAAAACTAAGCTTCTCTCCTACCTCAAAAACAGCTTTATTTTAAGGACAAAAAATTCACCAGGCTCCCCCTAAAAGTCTTTTCAGGCCAAGTTCTTAGAGAAGACAGGTGCCTTTGGCTAAATTATCTCTACTGACAAACCATTCACATAAATTTGCTTTTTAAAAAACAACTACATGTCAATAGTTTGATTCCATTTTGTCTATGCAAATACCATTGATAAAAATTTCAATGGAAGTTCTCAGGGAGTGGAAGAGTTCCAAACTAGGTATTCAGACGGGACTCAGGAATAGGATACTAATTCACCAAACTTGCCAAGAATGATCTAACCCAGGAGCCATACAAAGGCAATTGCGAACCATGTACATGATCCCAGATAATCCCTTATACTGTATCTCTCCTCGGATCTCATCTCCATTCTGCAGTTGATTGCATGAGGCTCCATTTGGGGCCGCAGGTTTTCTACTTGCAAAAAAAAAAAAAAAAAACAGGAGCAACTTTGTCATGCTAAATTTGCTGCATGAGAACTCAGTGCTGAGCACTTGGCAGACACACCAGGTCCAATGTTGTGGACCTGGTGTTAACCAGGAATGTTAACGATTGNGTTTTCTACTTGCAAAAAAAAAAAAAAAAAACAGGAGCAACTTTGTCATGCTAAATTTGCTGCATGAGAACTCAGTGCTGAGCACTTGGCAGACACACCAGGTCCAATGTTGTGGACCTGGTGTTAACCAGGAATGTTAACGATTGGAATAGACCTTTAAGGAGAGTTCCTAGAATGAGTTTATTTGATACTGTTGTTCAGTTGCTGAAATTCTTTACCCCTCACAGTGGCCCCGGTAGTGCTGTGAGAAAAGGTGATCACACTGAATCCATGTGAAAGGCCTGTACGAAAAAGCAGGCATCACTGTTCTCCACTGAGGTTGAAATTTCATTTTTAACCTCATTATTATTTTGCACCAATATCATAAGTCTTTCTTCCAAACTACTATTTGGTGGGTTAAATTTCTTATTCGAGACCCCTCCTAAGACTGAAATGTAACACAATGGGCATCAATCTCACAATTGACAGACCACGTTTAAGCTGGGAATAGTGACAAGTTACAGGGACTCTTTAAAAAAAAATAAAAATAAATCCCAGGAGATTAGTAAGATGCATTTTTAGATACATACCCTAAGAACATTATAAACTCAGTGAGAAGCCAAACTGGAATATCTCAAGTTTGGAAGATGAACAATATTTTGATGTGCCAAGGCTAATATATTATATGTTTCGAGTCTTACTATTAAGACCTGTAGCAACTGTTTTAAGAGACGAGTAGAAATGAAACAAATGGTAAATGTTTATTCAGTCATACAGTTCTGAAAGAAAACAACTGTTAATTTGCATTCGCTTGGGATCAGTTAGCAGACTGCTTTTTAAGAGCTATCACCTCTCAGCAGCCCATAAAAGAGGAAGCCTTAATTCGCTCCCCTACTACCTGCTCTGACTATATGACATTTAATTTAAATTTATTTTCTATTCACCATGAATATCCAATGAATCAAAAATCATTTTGACATAAGTACTGTTCTTTGTTGGTTAGTCTGTAGGAGAGAAAGCGGCAGGCTAAACACCCGCGGGTCAGTGCAGAGATGCCGTCTCATGGACTCTGTCTTCCAATATGGAAAATTCTAACACGACCAACTTGAGGTACCATCTGAGTCATCAGATAAATGACATTTATATCACTTCAGTGCAGTCAGAAGTTATGCTGCATAAATAAAAGTTTAATGACCTATCTATGTGGGTGTTAGAATGTAAGCCAGCTAAATGAGAGGAAATCTTATTGTGGAGAGTAATAGTTTCTGATTCCTTTGTTAATTAACTTCCCCCCTCTCTTAAATAAGATGAGGAAGAAAGAAAAAAGGGTATTTAGTTGGGCTTCTGGGAGGCAACGGGAAGGAAGGGCTATGTAACTAAAGAGAGGTCTGTACAGGCTTTTTTGCCCTCTAGCAATTCCAGAAGGAGTTTCCTGGGGCATCCCCTCGCTCGTCTTCTCAGGAATTTAGGAGACTTTAGAAAAAGCTGACTCGAGCAGGAAGTCTGTTATGGAGAGCTTTCCTGGAAGGCAAGACCAATTAACCCTGACTAAAAGAGAAAAAAAAAAAAAAATCTTGAGTGAAGGGGATGAGGGGACCAAGAAAAAAGGCTCGAAGTGAGAAGCGCAATGAAGAAGGTCTGTGCAGCTGTACACCAGTGACAGGGAGGACGCCACGGGGGTGGGTAGGGTGGCTGTCAGGACGGGACAGTTAGGGCAGGAGGAAAGGGAGAGATTGTCGGATCACTGCTTCTTCATCACGGTCCGCTCGGCTTGAAGGAGTCTTTGTTCCCTGAGTCAGCAAAGGGATGAGGAGTAAGAATTGCACTCAACTTCAGAACCTAGATCTCAGCAAACCAGGGGAATCTACTTCCAAAGCGAGCACTGCACGAGAAGACGGCCCCAGAACAGAAACGTTCTGGGAAGCACCCAGTTTACCCAACCCAGATGAAAGTAAGAGTGACTCACTGCAGAGCATAAGGTTCCAACTGCAATTTAAGCCAAAATTTGGTGGCAAAAAGCCACTGAACCAGTGCTTTCCCCTATACGCACACTTCTCTTTCTGAAGGCGCTACTACAATTGGACACTCAGATTCAGAGCTTCAGGAACGAATTCTAAGTTTACTTTTCCTCAAGATTTCCAACTCTGAGCCTCAACTTTTTCTATTGCTCGATTCTGTTTCTGTTCTATTTCTAGCTGGGGAATACTCATTTCACTGCCTGCTTCAGTTCAGTTCAGTTGCTCAGTCGTGTCTGACTCTTTGGGACCCCGTGGACTGTAGCACGCCAGGCCTCCCTGTTCATCACTAACTCCCGGAGTTTATGCAAACTCATGTCCATTTGCATCGGTGATGCCATCCAACCATCTCATCCTCTGTCATCCCCTTCTCCCAGCATCAGGGTCTTTTCAAATGAGTCAGCTCTTTGCATCAGGTGGCCAAAGTACTGGAGTTTCAGCTTCAACATCAGTCCTTCCAATGAAAACTCAGGACTGATCTCCTTTAGGATGGACTGGTTGGATCTCCTTGCAGTCCAACGGACTCTCAAGAATCTTTTCCAACACCACAGTTCAAAAGCATCAATTCTTCAATGCTCAGCTTTCTTAGCAATGCCTAAAAGGTCATACAAGATAAGAGGGCTGAGTTTTTCCCGTACTCTCAAGCTGGAATAGGAATGCTTTCTTTCTTATCCCGGGCCTCATCTTAGGATGTCAAATTTCACTGTAACTCTCAGTGAGGGGAAACCACTCTTTTTACTCATAATTTTGTACATACATTCCATGTCTACTGACACTAACCACTACACACCCATAACTAGAACGAAAAGGGCTGGGCAGTCTCACTTTAGAACTCTTCATCTAGGTAGCACCAAGCACTGGTAAAATAGCATCTTTTTCAGGAATATAAAGCATTCCTTGATGTTTTGATGAACTGAATCTCATCTCAATTTCATGTCTGCCCATTTAAAATCTATTAATGCCATGTATATGCTTTTATCGATAAAAATGGAAGGAATGAAGTTCTTGGTAAAAGCAAATAAAAAGAAAGCTTGGTTAAATAGTCAAAATATTCATTCTGTGGCTATTGATTTAAGGTTTAAAATATGTAAATCAGTGAGCATGGGTTTCCCTCATCTAGCACCATTACATGAGTTTTAGAGGTTTATTTATTTTAATGTCATGGGACAGATATATAAAACATAAAAATGGAGGGATTTGGCTTTTTATATTAGCAAAAAGTCAAATGCTTTTTCTTGTTCTATCTATGATATATATTTTTAACCTTTGGGTTGTCCACTCAACCACCCCACAGCTCCAGCTCCTGGTGTCCACAGTTTTTCCTGATTAGTCTAGTAGGTGCTCGTCTCACTTGTCACCAGCCGAGTTATCAGGCTGGGCCTTTTCTACAATACAGCTGCTCGTTTTTTAAAAGTTTTGGAACTGGTAATTCAGGAAATTAAAATGGGAAGATGTGTTTGAATTGGCTAAACAGCTAACATTCTTAAAACTGTCCTTACTCGGAATGAGGACAGCTGGTGAGAATCTGCCTCCTTTTCCTGCAGACTCATTTTCTGAGTCCCAGTCAGTGCCTCAGTGGCCCTGATGTCCCCCCACCCCCACGCCCCTTCAACCCTGCACAGACTGGGAGCTCCTTGAGGGGAGGCCCCTCATTCATCCTTGGATGCCTGGTACCTGGCACATGCGTGGTACACGGTCAACAGAACAGTTCTGTTGAACAATAAGCAAAGCAATCCTAGCTCTGACACTAATGAATTAGTCTTGGACAAGTCACTTTATCTTTCTGAGCCTTTGCTTCCCTATCTGTTAAAATGCTTTTGTTTCCTAAAGGCTCAAAAAAAAAAAAAAAAAAAAAAAAAAAAAAGAATGTGGAAGTGCTGAATAAATGTACAAGATTCCTACAGCTGTTGTTAATAATTACCATTTGGATTTATACACCATGCAATGGGAGAAACAAGAGCCAGTCTTATGGTCTCCACAGTTTTACCATAAGGAGCTTATAAAGCTCTAGTTTCCTTAGAATTGTAAGATGTGAGGCCACACCCACCCAGTTTTCTTATTTTGTTTTCTGTCCCCATCTCCTGCATGCTCCCTCATCCCACCTCACCCCAACCCCAGCTCCAAATCAACACACAGATCTCTTCTAGGTTCTGGATCCTGCTTGGAAAGAAGTGACATTGCTTAGATGACTGTTTGGGAGTTTTTACATGCATGAACTTTCCTTATGATAACACAATGCTTCTGCAGAATGCACCCTGGCTCTGCTGAAAGTCTGGATTCTGCTGAGGTGACCAAAAAGGCAAGTGGGACCTAATCAGTACCACGTCCCCCTCTCTCTCACACCAAGGCTCCTCATTTACCAAACCCCCAGTCCTTCATATCACATGTCCTCCTCTGCTCAGCTGCCCAGTGAAAGGAACAGGAATAGAGGAAAATGAGCATGAAGAAAGAATACTGCATATACATATATTGGATGCACGTGTGCTCGGTCATGTCCAGCTTTTTGTGACCCTACGGGCTGTAGTGTGCCAGGCTCCTCTGTCCATGAGATTTTTCTGGTAAGAATACTGGAGCGGGTTGCTATTTCCTCCTTCAGGGTATCTTCCTGACCCAGGGATTGAATCTGCGTCTCCTGCATTGGCAGGCAAATTCTTTACCACTGAGCCACAGGGAAGCCCTATATACTGGATATATACATATATATTGGATATATATACATATAAATAGATAAATACACATACACATACCACCTTTCCGTGGTTGGCCGAGAGCCACTAAGCTGTATCTAACAAAACACACAGACCTACCTTTAAAAAAGAAAACACACTAAAACATGCCAAGAACCACTGTTCAAGTACTGATGTTATCGTTCCCCCATTCCTTATGTTCCAACACTAGTAACAGAGAATTACCTGATTTCAGACTGAATGGTGCCAGGGACTTCATAAGAGAGCATTTATCTAGTGTAGAATGAATAATTTCCATAGACAGCTGAATTACTTGAGAATCTACACGAGTAACTGAAACTTCAGAAAGCCTGGCACACATAAGTGCTCCATGAGCCTCCCACTCCCCCCATGCACTGGAAGAAGAAAGGCACTGCAGGTGAATCCAGGGCAGGGAATTATTTTTTAAGTCAGTAGAGCAACACAAACACACTGTTTGCTTTTTGTCATCTGGTTTGTCTTAATCATGAACTAAAAATTCATTTACAGTGCTGTATACAAATGCCATGTTTATAGCAGGATCATACGCTGCTTGCTTGAAATCGTATACATTAAAATTAAGAACAGAAATCCAACTTAATGGTCAAAGACAACCAATAACAAAACCACTAAATTCCAGTTGTCAAACATCATTGAATATGTATGTTTCCGTTATTTTTTTTTTTAAGAGTAATTATTAAAACTAAAGCGATATGAGTGGGTGTTTATGACTTCCTATTGAAAAGCCCAAATTACAGAGCACTCATTCCAGGTTGAAGAAAATCATGTGGCCATCCCTGTGCAATGGCCTAATGACTTTATATCCTCTTGTCAAACCTCAGCAGTTTTATTTGTAGTGATACATGCCGGAGAAGGTTGGAGGTTAAAGTTGATAGGAGGGGCAACAGGAAAATCAACCAACTCCTTTCAGGAGATTACAACCTTTAACATATTTGGGTCTGTCGGCAGTTTCTGCAAACTTTACAAGTCTGTGATTGGTGGTGTTTTTCAAAAACTGATCCTCAAATCAGAGGTCAGATGAACCTAGTAAATGTCCTTTCACTTTGAAATAATCCCAAGTGGTTAATGTACTCCCCAGTTTATAGCTCTTGGATTTTTTTCCCCCTGTGCCTGTAGTCTAAAGCTAAAAAAACTCCCAAAAAACCCTACTCTTTATTTTTCAAGTATCTGAGATCTTGGAAAAGTAAAATTACTAACCCCCAATGCATGATATAGCTCCAAAAGCAAGGAAGCATCTGTTGGAAGAATAAATAAATAAATAAATACAAGAAAGAAGAAAACAGAAAAAAGAAAAAAGTCCCCCTGCGGGAGACAAACTTTGTTTGGGCTCTTGGGCAAGGGGATGTTTCATTAGTGCACTAGCGCTGTCCTCCAAGAAGTGTTTAGATTCTCAGTAGCTTCACGCTGAACAGAGGGGGATATCTTAACTACAGCACTGGCATCACAAACCAAGACCCAAGCAAAAACATATCCTTGCAGCATCTACTCTCCTTGACTTGGCACACACTGGTTCCCTTAAAGGTAGACCCAGTATTCAGTACTGCTAGTTACCTTTAACTAAATGTGACTTTTGTGCCAGTCACTAAATACATGTGCGCTCACTAAATTCTCATAAGAATCAAACTGGGCTTATTTTACAGATGTGCAAAAAAAGAGGAGAGAAAACAATCTGCCCAAGGCCACACTGACAGTAAGTAGCCAGTTGAGAATTAAACTCTGCTCTTCCTTCTCTCATACCTGATCTCTTTCTACTCATCTATGTTGCTTCTTTACAGGGCTTCCCAGCTGGCTCAGTGGTAAAGAATCTGCTGCCAACGTAGGAGATGCGGGTTTGAATTCTGGGGTGGGAAGATCCCCTGAGGAGGAAATGACAACCCACTCCAGTATTCTTGCCTGGGAAATCCCCATGGACAGAGGAGTCTGGTGGGCTACAGAGGAGCCTGGAGGGTTATAGTCCACAGGATCACAAAAAAGTTGGATACAACTTAGCGACTGAACAGCAACATATTGGTTCTTAGGTTGTAACCAATGGTGTAAATCATTTCTAGACTGTCCCTCTTTGTATTTAAACATTTTAATCATTACTAGTTGATTTTAATGCACAGTGAACACTATGCAGCATGCAAGAGAACAAGAAAGACAGCATGAAAAAGCCTCAGGTCCTGGGTCAGCATGTGGCTGGAGTTGGGGGTCTAGTAATATTACTGGCTACTAATTGTTAAGAAAAATGTTTTAGGATTTCAAGAGTTCTCTGTGTCAAGGTGATTGAAAGCAGTTATATAATTACTAAACACTTGTGACATTAAAACAATTCCTACATAAATCCCATGCCTTTTAAAAAAAAATTTGCCCAACTCATAGATTATAGAATTTGATGCTGGGTGATCACCTCATTGGACCTCAGTTTCTTCATTTGTAAAATGTGATGTTTATCCACAGGAGGTGTTGGCTAGCTGTAAGAAGTTTAAGTGTGAATTTTTTCTTTTTTTTAATCCCCCTACTTAATTGTAGTGATTGAGCTCAAAGTTCTTCAAAGAAATAAGAGATACCTACACTTATGAATGAAATGATGAGAAAAACAAAACTTTAAGAAAGGTTTAATTTTAAAAAAGGAACAGGAGTGAATGAAAATCCTGGGCCAACTGAAAGTCATGCAGTGCTGCCTCTCTTTTTTTGTAAATCCTTGTGATGGCACATAAATGCTTTAAAAATAAATTGATCTAGGAATGACCCGAAAGGCAAACCATTTTCTCATGCAGAAGGGTATGTCACAAGTGTTATGGGAAGCATCAACTTGTATTTAGAGAGTTTAACAAATGTTTTCCAAACATTGCCACTCACTGTTTGAAGGTGAGGAAACACATGCTGGTTGAAACTTTTTTTTTTTTTTTTAATGCACTAACGACTGAGAAATTGCCAACCTGAAAATGCTTTTGTTACTTAAAAATACATTCCATTAAGATATTTGATAAAAGATGTTCCTATTTTCACAGTAACTTGGTTTCCTTTACTCACAGTGTCTAAGTGTGTACATACATATCATATAGATAACAGATCCTTTCGCTTGTTTTTATTTGTTTGTTTCCATTTAACATAGATAAAGTGTTAAGGGAAAGAACACAGGACAGCAGAACTTGGAAGCCCTCGGTTCAAGCCTCACTGGAAATAAACTGGACACTCGAAAGGGCAAATGGTTTAAATGCTACTCAATACTCGTGAGTTTACTTGCTTCTGTTATGAACACCCTACTTTTCAACTCAAATTTCACAGTGAAAGACAGGACAACACAAGTTCCTAATATCCAAATCTGTTTTGTTTTTCCCATCTCGACTGAACTGCCTTTATTCTTTTCCATTTTCACACTTTTGAACTTCAGCAAGACCCTCCCATTTGGTCTCCCTTCCCCAGTCTTTCTTATATTTCCACAGCCGAAACAAACAAAACCTCCCACAAACCAGACACCTCTAATTGGTCTTCCACACCAGGGCTTAACAATATTTCTAAATAACAAATCTAATTGTGTCAGCAACTTGCTATAAAAAAAACCTATCTGTACTGCCCCAGAGACAATGTTTGAAGTCTATGGCTTCATACAAGGTTTTAATCTGGTTCCTGATTGCTGAGCTCCAATCATACTAAAAGCTGTTGGTGGCTTCCATTCTTCCAAACTTCTGCACATGCTGTCGCTTCTGTTCAAAACACTGTTCCCCATTCATCTTCCCCTCTAGTCTAAGCTGGGGTGTGCAGGAATTAGCCTTCTGTATTTTCTTCGTATACTCCAGGCACATCTCAATCTTAGTCCGTTCATGCTGTAATTGCTGGTTTACTTGCCACAATTGCTGTTTACTGGTATGCATCCCCCACTAGAATCAGCTCATTGAGAGCAGGAATTGTATTTTGGGGGAATCTCTGTATTCAGAGGCCTGGGAGAGTGCTTGGTTTATGGCTGGCCCTTAGCAGATTCTGATCAATAATTATCTGAGTGATAGACAACAGTGAATGAAAGGCTAAAGCTCTACTTTAAAGATATGTCTAGTAGGAAATTATGTGACAGGCAAATCTCATGCCTCTCATTTTAATTTCCAAATATTTACATGATCTTCATCTTTAAGCACATTTTTAGTTTGTGAATACCGTATCACAGAATGGGTACATAATGGAAAACAATGACAAATTGACCCATCTTCTATAGGGCCCTACCCCTGATCTGATAATGAATAAATAACTTAATGTAAATATTTTGGTGATGAAAGTAAATCACTGCTTGTATTATACAAATACTGGAAAAACTGCAATTTTTTTTCCATTTAGTTTTATTAGAATGCATAAGAACTCTTTGATGGTTAAATTGCATGTATGTGCTGACTGGGTTGTCACTGAGGCCCATCTATCATAGCCTGGTCATATATATATATATTCTGAAGTACACGGACATTAAGAACATAACCACTTATCCACCGTTTCTGCTTATCCACCCTACTGGCTTACTGATGTTATACAAAAGCAGTGGGAAATGATATTATAGGTGCTCAGCTGTTTTGAGGAAGTAGGAAGCTAGATATTGTAGCATTCATATCAATAGCCAGATACCATAAAAACTTCACACTACAGCCAAAACATTCAATGCTTCTGATCTCACATAGGCTAAACAGAGTTATACAGAAAATGGCAGTACTCTTGAAGGCCAATCTCAAAGCTACAGTCTCGAGTTTGAAGGACTCAGACTCAGAGGGATCTAATTCAATTCAAGGATTTATTGAGACATATTGATGCTTTCAAACTGTGGCGCTAGAGAAGGCTCTTGAGAGTCCCTTGGTCTGCAAGGAGATCAAATCACAGTCAATCCTAAAAGAAATGAATCCTGAACATTCTTTGGAAGGACTGATGCTGAAGCTGATGCTCCAATACTTTGGCCACCTGATGCCAAGGGCCGACTCACTGGAAAAGCCTCTGATGCTGGGAGAGACTGAAGGCAAAGGGAGGAGGGGGCAGCAGAGGATGAGATGGTTAGATAGTATCACCAATTCAATGAACATGAATTTGAGCAAACTCCAGGAGATAGTGGAGGAGAGAGGAGCCTGGTGTGTCCATGGGGTTGCACAAAGTTGGACACAGTTAGTGACTGAACAACAACAACAACATTTAACCATAGCTGGTTGGAAAGATCTTCACGGATCATATGTTCATGACTTTAAAAGAATGCATTTATTCATTTACTGTCTTTCCCATCATAATACGAACTCCCTAAGGATGGGACCCTTATGTGTCTTGTCCGTTGTTACATTTCTGGTACTCCAATTAGACAAGGCAAAGAAGGAGGAATTTTTACTTAATCAGACCATCTGGAGCCACCCTAGGGAGGCTAGGCTCCCTCTCACCCTGAGGGAGACCTAGATTCCAGGATGCATTTAGAAAGAGAGATTCAGATACAATAAGGTAAGAGAGCAGAATAACCCAGACCAATGTGTATGGACCACAGAGCTTGGGAGAGGTACATGGCAGCTGTTTTGTCTCCAACAAAGCAGGCATTGCTCTGAAAAGCCTGCAGAGAAAGCGGGCCTTTTTTGTTGTTGTTGTTAGATCCCTCACTGCAAAAATTCTTTTTACAAGTATCAGATTAGAGTGACAAAGACTTTGATTTTTCCCATTTAATAGAAGGATAGAAAAACGTTTCCAGTGATCCTACTGTCAATCATCTGGTGATGGACTTCATGAAGTTCCCAGTAAATTCAGGAAAACAGAAAATCAAAGTTTGCCAAGACTTAAAAAAAAAAAATGGGAAAGATTTCTTTAGAATGAAAAACAAGATATTTAAGGCCATGGGTTCATATACTGTCTCGTGGCTTCTCTTAGGCCTGGGGCAACTGAGGGTGCATATAACGCTCACCTCATAAACAGGCCTCAAGCATCAGAGGGGACAGGAATCCTGAAAGCAGCATCTAGTGATGGAGGGGCAGAGATGTCAGCGATGTTCTGACAGCAGCATCTGATTATATTCAAACATAAAAGCGATTCAGTTGGAACCTAATACTAATGAAGAACTCTGGAGAACACAGAATATCTTTAAGTGTTTAGTTCCAGTAGCAGGTTACACATGGGCTCAGCCACTTCCTCTACAACCTTACTAAGATAGTTCCTGAATTCTCCTGTTTTAATTTGCTTTAAGCTTATCACCTAGCCCCATCTTAGCCCAAGCCATTATTAACATTAATAACAATAATTGTTAACATATACTGATTAATATCTGTCTCTTATACACATCTAGATGTGTATAAGAGACAGCATTGCCACTCACTGTTTGAAGGTGAGGAAACACATGCTGGTTGAAACTTTTTTTTTTTTTTTTNGCCCAAGCCATTATTAACATTAATAACAATAATTGTTAACATATACTGATTAATATATACAATGTACTTAATTCTCACAGTATACCTAGAAAGTGCATTTTCGTTGTTTGTTTAGTCACTAAGTCGTGTCTGACTCTTTGTGACCCCATGGACTATAGCCCACCAGGCTCCTCTGTCTATGGGATTCTCCAGGCAAGAATACTGGAGTGGGTTGCCACGCCCTCCTCCAGGGGATCTTCCTGACTCAGGAACTGAACCCGCAACTCTTAAGCCTCCTGCATTGGCAGATGGGTTCTTTACATTATCTCTATTTTGAGATGAGGAAACGGAGGTTCAGAGAAGTTAAGGGACTGGCCCATGGTTTCGTAGCTAAGAAGTGGCAGAGCCAGGCTGCCAAGGTGTTACCTGGCTCTAGGGTCTACCCTTTTCTTAAACACATCACTTTACTGTCTCTTATTTTTAAGTAAACTCACAATAGTACTGTAATTCTCACTGTTCTTTCTTTCTGACCTATCCCCTACATCACTCCTCACATGATCTTTTTAAAAATGCTGTTTTCCTGATTGAAATATGGGAGGCAAGGCTCCACAATGCCCATACAATTTCTCCAAATTCCCTTCATGACTTGGCTCCCATATCTCCAGTCTCAAATCTTTTATTTTCTGACACAGTGTATATTTCAGAAATACCCAGGCACTTACAATTCCCTCAATACACTGTGTGTTTTCATGTTTTGGCATCTTTGAAACATACAACTGGGTCAGTCACCTAGAAAATTTCTGTGCTTTACTTGTGACTTAACTTATAGGCCTTTCCCACTCATTCTGGCCTGAGTGATGGTTCTGTTCTGGCAAATTCTTCACTGCAAATTCTTTGTTTTCCATTTCTGTTCACTGTACCAGACTGTGGGCTCCCTGAGGTTAGAGGCAGCTATGCTTATCTTTAAAGCCTACCTGAATATCTAGCCCATGGTTTATGTTAAATGAATAAACGAATGAATATGTGAATGAGGGAACTTCAGCTATCTGCTTTGAAAGAAAGAAAAGTTTTGAAAGAAAACTAGCCTCCTTTTGGGAATATTTGTCTCACTTAGCTAAACAATAGAAAGGCTCCAGAAGAAGGTCTCAACTGAAGCACCTTGGGGTCTTGGACCTCTACGAAAGTGTGGAGAAAACTGTGAGCAAGCAGTGTAGAAAATAAAGCTGATTTGAAATATTTCATATCATCAATGTTGAATTCAAGATCCTGTTTTATTTCTGCCTTCTTTCTTTGGCCATTAAAATTTAAAACTGTACTGATTTTTTGTTTCATTGTAATTAAGAAGCACTAAAACAAGAGAAGATAACCGAAAATGAGACTCAGAAACAGAACTGTTTTAGATATTCTAAGAATATTTATGCATTAGAACATGGTTTAATGTTAATAGTAGTAAGCATTCACATCTCATTTTAAATCATATTATTCAGTTCATACTGTATTTCATATTTATTAGGTACACATTCTAACTTGTATATCTACTTAGGTACTTGGTGGTGGCCCAAATAAATAAATCTATAGTTTCAATCACTCTTTCCTAGCAGCTCACACACACACGTGCTATTTTTGGTAGGTACCCAGATAAGTTACATGAAACTTTTGACACTTGGTTTTATTTACTTTTTTACCATGCAATTCAAAAAAGAACTTTTCCTAGCTTAAATATAAAACTTTATGGTTAAAACTTGTACCAAATTTCTAGGTATTCAAAAAACAAAACATATGACATTGAAGTGTTAATGTTCCGCACCCACACACCAGGACCTCAGAATGTGATCCTACTTGGAGACAGGATCTTTAGAGGTAGTTAGGTTAGTATGACTGGTCTCCTTATAAGATCAGGGAAGAAGATGTAAACAGGGAGAAGACAGCTGTCTCCACACCAATGAGAGAGGCCTGGAACAAACACTTCCCTCTCAGCCCTCAGAAGGAGTCAACCCTACTGACAGCTTGATCTTGAATTTTCAACTTCCAGAACTTTGAGAAAATACATTTCTGTGATTTAAGCCACTTGTGCATGCGTGCTAAGTCACTTTAGTCAAGTCCAACTATTTGCGGCCCTATGGACTGTGGCCCGCCAGCTTCCTCTGTCCATGGGATTCTCTAGGCAAGAATATTGGAGTGGGTTGCCGTGCCCTTCTCCAGGGAATCTTCCTGATCCAGAGACTGAATCTGGTTATCTTAACCTCCTGCGTTGGCAGGCATGTTCTTTACCACCGGTGCCACCTGGGAAGCCCTCCATCAGTGGTATTTTGCTGTGATGCCCTATCAGACTAATATACCTGGAGGCAATCATTTTATTCTCATTGTTGGTACTTTGTAAAGTAAAAACATCTTTACATATATTAAATTATCATTATTTGATGAGGGCAATGGAATAAATTAGTTTTCAATGCTTTTCAGGCTCAAAGATTTCTACTGAGGTGGAAAAATTCTGGCCTCAAAAATACTCAAAGTAACTTGGTTTCCACAAGGGCCCAATCACCCGGCAGGAGAAGTGCATTCCAGGTTTCCCGACATGTCTCATCTTTTTATGCTGCTATACGAGTTCCTCTTAAGGTGGAGGTCACACACTGGGGCAGGCCTAGAATATATTTTATTGAGTGGCTGGGGTTTTGTTTTGCTGTTTTAAAACATGGAATTAGTTAACACCATTTAAAACGTAGGAGACTAAACATGGAAATCTGGATTTTCGACACTGAAGAACTGGAAGATCTAGTGATCCTGGGCCCACCGTATCTCCGTGGCCACAGTGGGCTGAGACCTAGTGGTGGTCGCCCTGTGATGAAACACTGCTGGCTCTTAGCTTCACCACAGTCCCCACTCTAAGCTGTCTGCCTGGTCCCCGGAAGCATTTCACTTTACCCTCTCTGGTCTAAGGGGATGCCATCTGGGCTTTTCACTGTTGAGAAGTTTGGCTAGTTAGGAGGCCCAGGCAGAGGTGTTACTTATCTCCATGTTGATAGCTCTGAAGTGGGAGCTTGCTCCCTGTCTTCCACCTGACATCCCATCAGTGATGTGATTACCATCTCCTATTGGTCAGGAATCCACATAAGAGTTCTTAAGAGGCCATTCCAAAGTGAATGCAGTTTTGGATGCAAAATGTGATTCCGTGGTCAAACAACTGTAGGGCTAATAATGACTATGCCAAAGCCTTTGATTGTGTGGATCACAATAAACTGTGGAAAATTCTGAAAGAGATGGGAATACCAGACCACCTGATCCACCTTCTGAGAAATTCATATGCAGGTCAAGAAGCAACAGTTAGAACTGGACATGGAATAACAGACTGGTTCCAAATCAGAAAAGGAGTACCTCAAGGCCGTATATTGTCACCCTGCTTTTTAACTTCTATGCAGAGTACATTATGCAAAATGGGCTGGATGAAGCACAAACTGGAATCCAGATTGCTAGGAGAAATATCAATAACCTCAGATACACAGATGACACCACTGTTATGGCAGAAAGTGAAGAAGAACCAAAGAGCTTCTTGATGAAAGTGAAAGAAGAGAGTGAAAAAGTTGGCTTAAAACTCAACATTCAGAAAACTAAGAACATGGCATTAGGTCCCATCACTTCATTGCAAGTAGATGGGTAAATAATGGAAACAGTAAGAGACTTTATTTTTGGGGGCTCCAAAATCACTGCAGATGGTGACTGCAGCCATGAAATTAAAAGATGTTTGTTTCTCAAAAGAAAAGCTATGACAAACCTAGACAGCATATTAAAAAGCAGTGACATTACTTTCCCAATAAAGGTCCATCTAGTCAAAGCTATGACTTTTCCAGTAGTCATGTATGAATGTGAGAATTGGACTATAAAGAAAGTTGAGCACCAAAGAATTGATGCTTTATGAACTGTGGTGTTGGAAAAGACTCTTGAGAGTCCCTTGGACTGCAAGGTGATCCAACCAGTCTATCCTAAAGGAGATCAGTCTTGGGTGTTCATTGGAAGGACTTATGTTGAAGCTGAAACTCCAGTACTTTGGCCACCTGATGCAAAAAGAGCTGACTCATTGGAAAAGACCTTGATGCTGGGAACGATTGATTGCAGGAGGAGGAGGGGATGACAGAGGATAAGATGGTTGGATGGCATCACTGAATGGACATGAGTTTCGGTAAACTCCAGGAGTTGGATGGATAGGTAGGCCTGGCATGCTATGGTTCATGGGGTCGCAAAGAGTTGGACATGACCGAACGACTGAACTGAACAATGATAACCATGTTTCCTTCCTGCAGAACATCTCAGAGCCTCTGAAATTTCAATGTAGTAAGTCACATTTTCGAAAATCATATGACCACCCATCTCTTGTTTTGAGGAGCATTTCCAGCAAATAGCATTCAGTGAAACTCTGACCTGAGCAAGCCCTTTTCCCGCACAAAACAAAATTATTTTTGCTAAGTAAAACAAATTTATGTAGTAAATACAGCATCTTAGATGAATATTGAGAGAATATAAAAAGTAATAATAATACATGATTTTTCATTTGAAGTTATTAATTTCTTAATTTCTATCGGCTATAATATGTGCAGAGATGGCCCATACTATGGATCCTTTAAATTCAATTAAATTGGTTTGGCAATGGCAACCCACTCTAGTACTNCACCTTCTGAGAAATTCATATGCAGGTCAAGAAGCAACAGTTAGAACTGGACATGGAATAACAGACTGGTTCCAAATCAGAAAAGGAGTACCTCAAGGCCGTATATTGTCACCCTGCTTTTTAACTTCTATGCAGAGTACATTATGCAAAATGGGCTGGATGAAGCACAAACTGGAATCCAGATTGCTAGGAGAAATATCAATAACCTCAGATACACAGATGACACCACTGTTATGGCAGAAAGTGAAGAAGAACCAAAGAGCTTCTTGATGAAAGTGAAAGAAGAGAGTGAAAAAGTTGGCTTAAAACTCAACATTCAGAAAACTAAGAACATGGCATTAGGTCCCATCACTTCATTGCAAGTAGATGGGTAAATAATGGAAACAGTAAGAGACTTTATTTTTGGGGGCTCCAAAATCACTGCAGATGGTGACTGCAGCCATGAAATTAAAAGATGTTTGTTTCTCAAAAGAAAAGCTATGACAAACCTAGACAGCATATTAAAAAGCAGTGCATTACTTTCCCAATAAAGGTCCATCTAGTCAAAGCTATGACTTTTCCAGTAGTCATGTATGAATGTGAGAATTGGACTATAAAGAAAGTTGAGCACCAAAGAATTGATGCTTTATGAACTGTGGTGTTGGAAAAGACTCTTGAGAGTCCCTTGGACTGCAAGGTGATCCAACCAGTCTATCCTAAAGGAGATCAGTCTTGGGTGTTCATTGGAAGGACTTATGTTGAAGCTGAAACTCCAGTACTTTGGCCACCTGATGCAAAAAGAGCTGACTCATTGGAAAAGACCTTGATGCTGGGAACGATTGATTGCAGGAGGAGGAGGGGATGACAGAGGATAAGATGGTTGGATGGCATCACTGAATGGACATGAGTTTCGGTAAACTCCAGGAGTTGGATGGATAGGTAGGCCTGGCATGCTATGGTTCATGGGGTCGCAAAGAGTTGGACATGACCGAACGACTGAACTGAACAATGATAACCATGTTTCCTTCCTGCAGAACATCTCAGAGCCTCTGAAATTTCAATGTAGTAAGTCACATTTTCGAAAATCATATGACCACCCATCTCTTGTTTTGAGGAGCATTTCCAGCAAATAGCATTCAGTGAAACTCTGACCTGAGCAAGCCCTTTTCCCGCACAAAACAAAATTATTTTTGCTAAGTAAAACAAATTTATATAGTAAATACAGCATCTTAGATGAATATTGAGAGAATATAAAAAGTAATAATAATACATGATTTTTCATTTGAAGTTATTAATTTCTTAATTTCTATCGGCTATAATATGTGCAGAGATGGCCCATACTATGGATCCTTTAAATTCAATTAAATTGGTTTGGCAATGGCAACCCACTCTAGTACTCTTGTCTGGAAAATACCATGGACAGAGGAGCCTAGTGGGCTACAGTCCATGGGGTCACGATGAGTCAGACATGACTGAACAACTTCACTTTTACACATTGGAGAAGGAAATGGCAACCTACTCCAGTATTCTTGCCTGGAGAATCCCAGGGATGGCGGAGCCTGGTGGGCTGCCATCTATGGGTTCACACAGAGTCAGACACACCAGATGTGACTTTGCAGCAGCAGCAGCAAATTGGTTTGGATAAATCTCAGTAATCAAAATGGAACTGAGAGAATGCAGACTTATTTATACTTGGCCCTAAGATGAGATCTTCTGCCCCAAGATGTCATCTTCTGCTTAACTTCAGAGTTGCTAACATTTGGAATATTTGCTTAAGTCTGAAATTTGCTACTTGGCAGTAATAGTTAAAATGTGTGGTACAGTGTACACTTCTCGTAAAGTGTTTGATGAATTAATTATAGTAGCATTGTTTCCAAACCTATTAATAGCATATAAAACAATACCAATAGTTCTTCTTAAAAAGTTGGTATTATTTCTCTCAGAAACTACAGGGGGTTTCCTAATAAGACAAGTGTAATGAAGAGAGGAGAAAGCCTATTTTCTTGTAATAGTAAAATTGAAAGACTGATTATTTCTACTGTAAATACATTAGATTTGAAACATTTTGTTCAAGTGTCAGAAGCTTTGGGAACATCAAATGCAGATAATATGAACAATCTGTACCACTGACATTGATAATATGAGACATGTATATATATATATATATATATATATATATATATATATGTATGTATATACTTCAAAAATACATCAAGCTTGTTCAAAATAAACCTAGTCATTTATTCAACAAATATTTATTAAGAGCTTGTAACATGCCAGGCACTGTTCTTAAGGATACAGCAGGAAATGAAACAGACCACAACCCTGTCCTTGTAAATTTTAATTTTAATGGAGTAAATACAATAGAGGACAGAATACATCATGTAAGAAGGTAAAAAGGTCTATGGAGAAGCACAAAGAAAGGAAGAAAGATGGTGGCTGTTGGGGAGGGTCAGGGTAGGTCTGATAAAGTGATGTTGTATCTCACTTTTGACACTGAACCATGTATTCAGAAAGTGTTTCATGCAAGGAGAACATTCACTGCAAAGAGCCTAAGGCAAAAATGTACCTCGTAAGTTTGAGGAATAGCAAAGAAGCTACCAGAATGCCTGATTCAGAGTGAGTTTGAGGAATGTAGTAGGAGATAAGATTATAGCAATGACTTCAAGGAACCGTGTGGGACTGCAAAGGCCAATGTATAGATTTTGGTTCTTACTCTGGGTCAATTGTGGAACCACTAGAAGATTTTTTAGCAAAGGATTAACATGATCTACTCTTATTTGATGATTTGGATGCTATGCTGAGAAAAGACTTTAGGAAGGTGGGCATGTAATCAGGGAGACTAGTTATCTCAGTAGTCCAGGAAGGACATGACGGTGACTTGGACCAAGTGGTAGCAGTGGAGATGGTGAAAATTGGTTGATTCTGGGGATATTTTTGGAGGTAGAATCAACAGGATTTCTAGAAAGATCACAAGTCAACTATGAGGGAAAGAAGCAAGAATGATCCAAAGAGGCTTTGCCTAAGTGAATGGAAGGCTAAAGTCATCATTAACTGGGATGGGGAAAACTTTTAGGGGCATCTGGAATTCAGATTTGGCATGCTGAGTTTGAGATATCTAACATATATCCAAGTAGAGATGTTGAAAAGCCAGGTGGATTTATGGGTCTGAAGTTCAGGGGAGAGTAACATTTTCCAAATGCTCTCAACATGACTTTAGCTTCAAATGTAATACTTGTTTGCTTCAGTCTAGACTCTTGATGAATCATCTTATTAGAATAATTTAGAAGAAGGGAAGGTTAAATAAAATGGGCCAAAACAGGGAGAATATGGGCATTGGATCATGCAATCACAAAGTCATGCAAAAGGGCATTGTGGGGTATGTTTGTTTGACTGGAATTGTGTTGGTATGTGGAGCAACACCTAGGGATAAGGCTAGAGAGGCAGCAGGCAGGCTGAGGAGACTGACTTCGCTCTGTAGGGAATGTACAACACTGAAAATTCTAAAGAGGTTCAGAGGTGCAATGCCCCAAGGCTGTCAACAGCAGGGAGACCCCTCCACTCCTAGGTTTGAATGGCAGAGAGAAGGAAGTGGACACCCAGAGCTGAGAAAGGAGCTGGGTGGGGAGGACCGCATGACAGGGCTGACCTGATCGTCACAGGCAGTCTACCTGAGGGACCCGAAGGAGAAGTGGCTAGGAGAACAAATACCTTCCTGGCACTTCCTATGAACCCCTGGATCTCTTGCCAGTTCCTCCCCACTGAATGAACCCAACAGGAAGCCAGAGGGCAAAGGAGTTTGCTGATGGTCAGACTCCCAGGTCATGGAGCAGAGAGAAGTGGGAAGGAGAAAAAGAAGCATCACATCGGAGTCATGCCCTTGGAAGATGGGTCCAGCAGTATTGTGCAGGAAAAAGAAAAAAAGACAAAATAAGAACTATAAGGTATGGAAGACTAGTGCCTTCCTGCTTCTGAATTGCTCAGCATGCCAGGCATGAAATTAGGCCCAGGTCCAGGTGAGCAGGTGTCAGGAATGACATTCTCAACTAGGAATGAAAGAATATTTACGTAGGTGTGTAAGATGCAGGAGCATAACCTGCACATCAGAGCAGCATCCACAGGCAGCTTCAGAGATATATTTCTGAAACAAAGCATGGGAGAAGGTCAAGTTCTTTAGCATCAAGGGCGTGTTGATGTAGAGGCCCCAGTAAGAATGTTGTGACAGCCAAGAAAGAAACACATTAGTGGTTCGAATGCACAAGCCAACCGAGGATGACTTTCAAAGCACAGGCAAACCTGGTGATTCTGGGGAAGAGAGGAAACTGAGGAAAGGAAGAAATGGAATAAGGAACCATCCTCCCTGGACACGACGGAAGAGAACAAGCAAGAGCTGTAAGAGGGATGGGGTGGCTTAATGAAGGCACGTGAGGGAGGGCTCTGTCTTCTCAGAGAAGCACAAAACAAGGTTTGGGGCTGAGAAGAAAGACAGTGGTGAATGTGACAGGAAGAGTTGAGGGGCTAAATGAATGCATTTTTCTCTCAGGACTATTAAATGGACTGCAGTATTGCAACATGTGCCTCCTGCTGCTGCTGCTGTCACTTCAGTCACGTCCGACTCTGTGCGACCCCAGAGACGGCAGCCCACCAGGCTCCCCAGTCCCTGGGATTCTCCAGGCAAGAACACTGGAGTGGGTTGCCATTTCCTTCTCCAAGGCATGAAAGTCAAAAGTGAAAGTGAAGTCGCTCAGTCGTGTCCGACTCTTCGCAGCCCCATGGACTGCAGCCCACCAGGCTTCTCCGTCCATGGGATTTTCCAGGCAAGAGAACTGGAGTGGGGTGCTATTGCCTTCTCCACATGTGCCTCCTATGTAACAACTAAACCTGTGACCAGGTGGTACCATTTTTTCACAAATTTTTCCTCAAAACCTCACAATTTGTTATTCTGTTCTCAATAAAGTTTTTTAAAAGCACTGAATTCTAAAAACGATTNTATTGCCTTCTCCGCATGTGCCTCCCATGTAACAACTAAACCTGTGACCAGGTGGTACCATTTTTTCACAAATTTTTCCTCAAAACCTCACAATTTGTTATTCTGTTCTCAATAAAGTTTTTTAAAAGCACTGAATTCTAAAAACGATTGAATCACATAAATAGCAAATGTTCATCACTTATAAATGAACTAATAATTGGGTGCTTGGAAATGAACATCAAGTATAATAAATCTCAAATGAAATGATTAAGCAACACAAATGTTAAAGGGTGTGGCAAACGTATATTAAAATAACATGTAAAACTCCAATATAAAATAAAAAGTTAAACAAAGTAACATATTTGAAATTGATTTGCTAGGAGCAAAACATGGAATGTTCACTTAGCATGTCTTATCATAGTCTACCAGTTAGAAATAATGCATATGACTAAGCAAAGATCAACTTTAAAATTTAAAAGTACAGAAAGAGTATATATATTCTTTTAAATTTTAATGTTGATCATATAATATGCATATATATGCACATATATATGTCTTTGGTAATTTTATTGATTTAGGGAATTAATCTCATATAAAAATGATTTAAAACAGTTAAAAAGTGTGTTGTAAGTATATATTAAGATAAGCATATTTAAAATAATTGATATGATAGAATCATAACATGGAAATCCTTACTTAAAATGTCTTAGTTTAGCCTACCAATAAGAAATAATATGTATATTACCATGCAAAGATCAACATTAAATTTTAAAAGTACAGTAAAACCACACATCTTTGGTAATTTTAGTGATTAATGCTTTAATTAAGAGATGAGGTACATGCAGACATATGCAATAAACTGACATAATTCATCAAATTGCAAAGAATAACATGATGAATGCATATGTATACTGTGAGTTATACAGTGCACATGCAAATCATGTACTCATTATCACGCAGAGGCATTATTTTTCCTATAGACAAAATGCAACAAATCTTCAAGTACTACTCAATCTACTGCATGACTATTTAAGAACAAAGTAGTCTGGGGTATCTTCTATAGAGTAATAATTTAAACTGAGAAACTCAATTTAATGGAAACACAGAGCAGATATTTTTAGTGGGTACATCTCTGTGTGAGTTAAACTGGAGACCAGTCCCTGTACTATGCGCATCTATTGTTCCATAATNATGACTATTTAAGAACAAAGTAGTCTGGGGTATCTTCTATAGAGTAATAATTTAAACTGAGAAACTCAATTTAATGGAAACACAGAGCAGATATTTTTAGTGGGTACATCTCTGTGTGAGTTAAACTGGAGACCAGTCCCTGTACTATGCGCATCTATTGTTCCATAATGTGATTTTAAATAGAAGTCTAGGCACTGGAGATTTTAATAAGGTCTTTTAATACACTGCCAAATTAATCTTTTTTTTTTTTAATGTTGAACAGTGAATACATTGGTCATTGAGTAGATGGAAAAATAACACTGGCCCACAAACAGTTTCTCAGTGTAGAGTAATTAAAAACACTACTCTTCTGAAATTGATTAATCTCCAGATAAGGTGTCCTGAAATGAAGACAATTTAAACATGAATATATTTGGTGCCTGGAAGTAGTCAGTTAATACTGATGTGTGGATTGTTGGTGGGAGCAGACTAGATCCCCAAACTCTGACAGAGGCAGACCAGGCTGAAGTCAAGCACTGGGCTTATTAAATAGATTCTTATCATATACTGAGGTTAACCTCCTCCCGTTTAATGCAACTTGGAGACGTACTGTTAATTAGACATTTTGACTGAACTTCATGGAAAATAATCTTTTTTTTTAATATGAAAGTTAAAGTGCTTCTGAAATTGTCATACCTGACTACCAGGATTAGTGCTGTGCTGAAGCAAGGTATATATGAACATGTTAATTAAGAGTGCAAAAATAAAATTTTCTGATCATTTTGAACTTTATTGTGCATAAAAGGACTTCTCTTAGTAAAAGGAAGACTACTATTCCTAGTCTATGAATAAGATTTAATCAGCATATATGAATATGACAGAAAACACTTTTAAAAATTATTATATGTATAATCTGCACTCTTAAGTCAAACCTAAAGAAAAGAATACTTAAGATTCACTGTGTGAATCAAATATAATAGCTTCATGGATGACTTTTTCTTATATGGGGTAAGAAAATAATGCCCTTATTAATATATTAACTATGAATTCTATAAGATTTTAAAAATTTCTTTAAAATGAAAAGTTTATTTTACTTTTTAATTACATCTATTTCCCAGAAAGGTCTTTAAGGCTCTATAAAGCACCTTGCATTTTCTTATTGCTGACAGTTCTTGAAACCACGCTTGAATGCTTTCTTTATCCTTTGGTGAACAATTGAAGATCATATGCTAAAAGACTGTGCTTTCTCTTTTTCTTGCCCTGTAATTAAGGCATTTTAATACATTGCTTCATAGTTGTTACAAGAGCAAACTATTAAGATTCATAGATTGAGATAATTTTGACTATGATTATATAAACACACATGATAAGAATTTTTCCTAATCATTGACTTGAAAGAATAACAACAAAACTCCTTCAACTAAAATGATTAATCTCTGGAAGGTTAAATTGAAATGGTGCTTCCTGTGTTGCTTTAATATATGTAAATGATCTACAAAAATAGAAAAACACATTTGGTTAACTATCCTTTAATACAAATAGAAATAATAAATTCATATGAAGAGTACCTTTTCTTCAAATCAATGTATACTTTAAGAGTTTGAGATCTTCAGGGGTTTTGTTGTCATTTAAAGATAAAAATACTGTATACATGTCTAAAGACAGCCAAGTAAATACATGCAGATTTTTTTTTAAATCATAGAAGAATTAAAATTTTGATTTAAATGTACAAAAGTTTTTTCAGAACAAAGATATATGCAGAAAAAATACACTTCATTTAATATTTCTTAAGTTGGGAGAGTATAATTGCAACTCAAGATAACACTTTAGCAAACAATGATAATAAATGAAGCTGAAAATATAAGACCTATACATATTTTAAAATTCTGTTGTCAGAAATATAGGACTGAAATTATACATTTAAGCAAACAAAAAAATAATCTGCAATGTCATTTAGAAGCCACATACTTTTCAGAGCACAAAAAAGTATGCTAATAGGTTTCTGTCATATTTTGAATAAATGTGCAGAATTTCTTAGCTCTTTTTTTATGTTAGAAGATATCAGTTTGCTACTGAGTTAAAGTATGTAACTGCATTTTATGTTAGCCAATTAGATAATCTGAGGAGAAATAAATTTTGGAGACTTAAAAAAACATTTTTAGATAATACCTTATGATTTTAAAATTAAAACTGATACCAAGAAAACATAAGGTATTATAATTTTATATTAAAAAGTAACAGTTTTGGACAAGATTAATGTAATAATCTCCCTGACTTTTTTTGGGTTTGATTGTAAAATTTTTTTAATGTATGAAAAGCAAAGAACCCTCTACTAAATACCCACTTTCCCTCTTTCAACTTATGCAATTTGCTGACATATTTTACAAGAACTCCTCAGCCCCTAATCTCTCCACTCCTACATATTCTTGGTGTGTATCTCTTTTAAAAATGGGTATTTTCTTATGTAACTATAATGGCTCTGTCATGTCTAACAAAATTAACAGTAATCTCTTGATGTTAAGAAGTCATACGAATCCATATTCAACTTTCAATGATTTGTCTCAAAAAAGTATTTTTTTCTAGTCCATTTGATGGAGTCAAGGTACAGCAAGGGTCAGCTACATTTACAGCGCCTCCTTTCCCCATTTATTGTCATGCCTTTGTCTTGTTGAAGAAATTGCTCCAACTTCTTAAAAGGAACTTGGGAAGTCCCTATTGAAGAAAGGGCAATATTTTGCTGATAAACTGAGACTGTCAAAGTTTTCCAATTTACTTTTTGATTATAAAGGGGTAAAGGGGGAAACCCTGAGACACTTCTGTTATATTTAATGATCTGAATAGTTTCCAAGACGGCCTTAAACAATTCTTTACCCTTCATACTAAAGACTGTAATAATCATTATAAAATTTGTTTTATAATATTACTTTTACATATTGGCAGTTTAAAAATAGTTTTTATTTAAGTGTTAAGATATGTATGCATAAACTAAATGATATCAAACAGATGCTTAGGAATCCCAAGTTTATAAGTGCTTTTCTTAGAATGTATACAGAAGTAATCAACAATTGTATCTTAATTAATCTGGGAAAGAAATACAAGCTGGCATGTCTCTTAACTTTTGGTTTTATCTTTTTTTTTTTTAGGATCATTTAACCAACATAGGCAAGTTTTCATTAAATTTAATTTGTGTGGAACTTAAAGGCAAACAAATTGATGGCTCTTTTAAACCTCATGTTGTGTTGTTTAAGAAGAGATGTATAGAAACTTCAGAGGATTAGAAAATGTAGATGAAAATTACAAGTGTTAGAAAAGACAAAATGACACTTTAACACATCTTCATGGCATTCCTGTTTANAGGCAAACAAATTGATGGCTCTTTTAAACCTCATGTTGTGTTGTTTAAGAAGAGATGTATAGAAACTTCAGAGGATTAGAAAATGTAGATGAAAATTACAAGTGTTAGAAAAGACAAAATGACACTTTAACACATCTTCATGGCATTCCTGTTTAACAAAAATGTAAATTAACATATAGCAGTTTGGCTTAGCCTTCCTTGCAACAGCTCTAGCTAATAAAACTTTAAGATCAGTGATGTACAGCTTTTGAAACTCCAAAATATGAATGGTTCTAAATGGAACCATATGAAGTCAATGACAGTAAAGTGATCATAGATAAAATTACCAAACTCAAATGAAATAAATTCCAAATGAAAAGGATGAAGGGCAATTAAGTACCTATTTTGACAATTCGAAGTGGTCAAGTTTTTAAAACTATGACATAGGAACCTTAACCTATCTATATATGAGTGATAAATGAGGCATTTTGTGTCATTACATTCCCATAAATCACTTCCTTTAACTGCTGACGGCTTTTATCAGATCTAACCTTTTCAAGCTTCTGTTAGAGTGCTAACATTTTCAACTTTGACACATGTGCAGTTTACAAATTCTGCAGCTGATTAACTCTGGACAGAAGCTCACTGGCATCATTGTCTTCAAGTTGGGTGAAAACCTTAGGGTCTCAAAAACCCAAGACACTCATAGTACAGTACAAAAATCTCAATTAATGTATGGGGTTGGACTTTGGAGTTGTTAAGGACTGTTTTCTGCTGGGAAACAAATATGAATAAGACTTCATTTTCCATGAAATAGGTGACCTAGTAAATATTAAGAAATGAAAAAAAAAAAGAAAATGAAAAAGTAGAAAAAAAGAAAATTCCTAGTTGATAATAAATTTCTAATCAAATACATTTTTTGGCCTTTATTTGGCAATCAAGAAGTATTNAAGAAATGAAAAAAAAAAAGAAAATGAAAAAGTAGAAAAAAAGAAAATTCCTAGTTGATAATAAATTTCTAATCAAATACATTTTTTGGCCTTTATTTGGCAATCAAGAAGTATTTTCTTAAAACTTGCTAACCTTCAGCTTTGACACAATAAAACAAAGAAAATCTGAGACTAATGCATTCATGAGGTGAGGAATATGACCCCAAATAAAACAAAATTTAAGTGGGGCTGTTTAATTGATAGGACCATTTTAAGGTGAATTTTATATGGAGAGAGACTGAATCAAACTAAAACATAGAGTTTAACTCTCCTGTAAATATCAATATTCAAAGTTAGACCTTGTTCTGGCTAATCTAACCAGTCAATTCAGTTGAAAAAGAAAAAATGAAAAATTCTTAAAGGAGGACTTGCTTTTAAAACAGTTGTGTTGAAATTATGAAGTCTGAGCTTATAAAAGGTAATGCCATTTCTGCTGAAGTGACTCTTAATATACCAAATCTTCATAGAATGTTTTTTACACATAAATTAGAACTACTTATTATCAACATGAAACATTCTAAACATTTATCCTAATAAGAAACTTCAAAATAATCAAAATATTTGTCTATAGTAATGTAGAAATAAATAAAGAAAGCAGAAACATATAAGCTGGAATCTTTTACACTTCAAATGAGAAAAGATCAAGACTTCACAGTATTTTTTATTTCAACGATCCTAATTTCTTAGTAGGAGAGTCAAACACCACAGTTGAACCTGAGAGTAAAAGGTTTTTAAAGAGTAACACAACACTGTGTAGGTAGATATTATGTATCTGCCAGTATATTTGCATAAAGAGCACATACATAAATATCTATGAGTAGATGTGAGTTTGGACAAAGATTATTTTTTTAAAAAAACTTATTTGGAAAATATCATTGACATTAATCTTGAAATAAAAGTAGTGTTTTTTTTAAATAGTGTCTTTGGCAATAACAGCCAGACAGAGCCAATCTTAATACTGACTGTTTGACCATTAGATGCCTGTCACTTCACAGTATTAGTTTTGATAAGAACTACCAGCTATCAAGTCTAAATAATAAAACCTAAAGAGATGGACTAATGGCTCTAAAGGCAAAATGTTCACAGAGACCTTCCTGCTGTAGATTACCTCTTGTTGATAAATGACAAATCTTAGAAAAATAGTAGGGGAAGGACAACTTTTTCTAGCATCACAACCTACATAGTCTCATAATGTCACCATCTAAGGCCTATCCATGACAAATTAAAAACTTCTTTATTTCACTAATAATGTGACTCATCACAGAAGCTGGGCAGTTACACTTTGACAATTCAGATGTAAATCCTGGGTTGCCTATGAGTATTCATGACAAAGGCATATTTATCATTTAAAACAAAAGGACGTGACTTCTTGGTGTTCATATCAAAGACCAGTGATGGATGAGGCCACGCTAATCAAAAGACAGACTAGAGAGAACACAGATGTTTGCTACTTTCATTAAGAAGAGTATTCCCTGCCCCTGAAACTTCCCTAATACCGGTCGTTTCCAATTGTTTTAAATGTACAATTGAAATACCTAAGAATTTAAAATTCCCAGTTATAGCTCTTACAAAAAACAAGCACTAGCTTTTACCCAATCTCAAATTATAAAAGCAAAATTCTTAAAACCAAGAAATGTTCCTCAGACGAAACTCACTGAGAGATTTCCACAACTGGCTTTATCCTTCTCAATTATTATTTTCAATGCAGAAAATGAAGAGAAAGAAAGTCTATCATCCTAAATTTTTATGAATAGCAAAACTGTGAGCTGAAATCAATGTGGGGAACTATAAAGAGAGCAAGGCTTAAGACGTTTTCACCATACTCCTTTCTGACAGTTATGTTTTTGACTTTTGTTCCAAATGCTTTTCAGGTTGAAAAGCATTTAAAAATAGCTGTTGTCTAGATTGTAAGGGTTTATTTAAAACCTTAAATATAATCAATTCTGGTGATTCTAGCATTCATCACCATTTTGGATGAGAGAGCCCCAAAATAAGTACGGCATTAAAAAACAAAGATATTTAGAGCTGGGGCTATTGATAGTACTTCCTCCCATTCCACTGATGAAGAGCTACCATCAGGTCTGGCTAATAGAAATCCAATTTACAAGGCTCTGTTCATTTGAGTGCCTTTTAAGATGCACAGGATTAGTAACCCTTCAGAGCTGCAACAAATGCCTGCTCTGTCAGGGCAGAACTATTTTAACGTTGGTTACTGGGAAGTCATCACCGGGAAGGTCACCTTGAAGGCGTGCAGGTGGTGGTCGGGTAGGAAGCCTACTCTGCAAGAGATCTGTTTTCTGCCAATTTTCCTTGCTGCTTTTCAATCCCAGTGAAGCACACTTGTTGATACACTTTTAATAGTCAGCATGGTGTATGACCAAAGAAAACACAATATAAAGTTATATGGGGGGAAAGACCTACCTATGCATGCAAAGTATACTGGGGTAGCTTGGGTCATTAGGTGAAATGTTATGCAGGCAGCTGATAGCAAGTTTCCCTTTTTGGTAGGACCACCTTCCTCCCCAGTTGACAAAAACATTGAAATCACCTGGTCTCTTTTTGCACCCACATCCTTTCTGCTTCTTGTAAGGAAAAATTGTGTGTGTGTGTGTGTGCTCAGTCATGTCGAACTCTTCAGAGCCAAGCTCTGTAGCCAGCAAGCTCCTCTGTCCATGGGATTATCCTGGCAAGAATACTGGAGTGGGTTGCCATCTCCTTCTCCAGGGGATCTTCCCAACCCAGGGGCTGAACCTGTATCCTCTGTGGCTCCTGTGCTGGCAGGCAGATTCTTTACCACTGAGCTACCTGGGAAGGCAGTATGGAACATTTGTGTTACTAGTGTTAAGTATATCACTAGTGTTAGATCAGCAAGGGCATTCTATTTTACACTGCTGGGTTGCATCTGTATGTTATCAGCGTTTACCTTTCATTAGCTACAGTAACTACTCTACGCCCTGCTTACAATGGGCATGTCCTCCTTTTTAAGTATGTATCTGCTTCTCACAAAAGAAATTAAGAGTTGGAAGTTTTCAGAGGGCTTAACATTCAATGTATTAAGAGGTATTTATAGAATAACAAAAATCTTTCACCTTTTGGCCCTTTTTATGAAAAATTTACTGGATGCCTAATATATTTAATATTCAGTAGCATGTGAGAATAATTTTTATGCAACTCTGATAGTTAGAAAGATAGATAACTCAATTATTAGATCATCTATCAAAATATTCAGATGTATAAGAGGCTACTAAAAAGATTGATGACTGAGAAAGTCCACTGATTCTCTAGCCATCATATTCATGCATTTGGCCAGACAACATTTTTCGCTGCCTTCACAAGCAAGCTTCATTACCCATCACTCCACTGAAAAGAGTTTATTATGAGGCTGCCATCTTGGCAAGACTATTATTTAGATGATAAATGCTGAGGGGAGAAAAAAGTGTGTCTACTTTTTTTTTTAAGGAAAAAAGATGAGCTTTTCTGACAACTAAAACAAACAGCATCTACATTTCTAATTAACTTAAATTTGGCAGATACAAATATAGGTCAGTTAAAGCTATGATGTTATCTTCTGTCTGGATTTTACCCTTAATTTGTAAAATGTAAATTAACTAATTAGAAGAAAAACAGCATGATTAGTGACAAAATGCTTCAGCTGGGTCTTTGCTTCCTGACATTTATGATCAACTATAATGAATTATTGCTTTTTAAAGTAATTGATATAATATATTTTTTCTCACCAAAATGAAAGAAATTTTACTGAGAATTTATAAAAGAATTCCAGGAACTTGGCAAAACAATAGAAGTTCATGGTGTACTTTCCGAGGAAAACATGTTTGTAAAGTGGTATAATATTAGAAATAATCGGGTTAATTTATGCCTGGGTACCTAGGGGTAGATTTAAAGACGTGTGTAGACATTAAGTCACTAAAAAATCTAATAAAAAGATTGTCAGGACTTAACCCTTTCCCTGTCATTTCAAATAGATTTGCTGTGTATTCAAAGCAATTTGTGAGAATAGTGTGTGTTCATGTGCACACATGCATGCACATATGTGCATGTACCCACATGTTGGGTGTGGGGGTTATAAGGTTTCATGGAGAATGGTCAGAAAGCAGAAAAGATTTTCACAACTTGAGTTTCAGCAGGGAAAACTGTCATTGTGAAGTAAAATTAACCTATGTAACATTTAAGCAAAAAGAGGTTTTCAACTATTCTTATGTAGACAGAGACTACAGTGAGAAGTACATCGCAAGGGCAGGTATATGTGTCAACGACAAATTACATAAAATCCTGAAAGGTGAGGTCTGGGATGGTGGCCACATTTCGGCACAGTGGAGCCTGTGTGACCAGACCCTGGGCAGGCAGACCAGGATCAGGGCTGTCAGCTCTCAGAACACACAAACTTATCAGAGGTCTAACCTGAATGAGGAAATTGGAGTTGAAGCCTGGTGGTAATCTAGGTGGGAGCTGAAAGTGCCCTGTCGGTACTGGGGTTTGGTTTCCAGTGACATGACAACTTTTGAAAGCATGGAGAAAACAGAAAGGGAAACAGATCCAACAAAGATGCATGAGGCTCAGGGTGCTAACTGGAAACTTCAAAGATTATGTAATATAGGTAATAGTTTGAAACAATTTAGTACTTCAAAACTTCCATCTTAATTTTAGGTATGCCGCTAAAATATTTAACTTGGATGGAAGTATTTTAATTTGGCAGACAATTATCACGTTTGGAAACAATATCTCTGAAATACTTGAATACTCTTTTCCAATATTATGACAAATACATAAAACTTTTCACATTTTGCAAAGTGCATTCTAAATGCTTGGAGAATATTATTCCTCTTTATATTTACTAGTTGTGGAGACAGCAAGAAAATCTTTCTGAATAGCTGCTCCTGATTAAGAGGTACTTTAGCCTACTACTTTTATACTTCATTAATGGTATAAATTCATCATGGTAAATATTTTTTATTTCCATCCTCACATCACCATGATATTGCATTAAGAGATAAAATGGGTAACTAACCAAAGCTCCTTTTCACAGTATATAATCCTAACACAGAATACATTTACATATGACAGAAAATTCTTTTGACAGCTCTCTGGTTTTAACCTAATTCTTCAACCTCTTAACATATGATGTACTTCTGAGGCAACCACTTCGAAAGCTACTTAAGATTTACCTGTATGTACATGAAAACATTTGCATTTTAGAGGTAATCTTCAAACATGTGAACTCTAATAAACTGGTTTCTATCACAACGATGAAGACTGCAAAATATATTACAGCACAGAGACCTCTTCATTTGTTTAGTTTCGGTCTCTCAAGCATTAATAATCTCCATTCACATTTATCATTTTGAAAAACAAATTCATTTGAATTAATAGCATGAATAGGTCCAAGTAAAGTTTTCAGCTTGATGGTAACTGGAAAAAACAAAGCTCAAGACATTTAAAAAGCAATCACTTATCTTCATTTAAAATTTGTTATATTTCTGCAGGGAAGGCAGCATTTCATATATGAAGAATAAGTTTATCTATGGAGGAGGAGAAAGGTGAAGAAAGCAATGCAATGAGTGTCAGGTACTCTGTCCAGACCTGAGTCCTCCAGTATTGCAGGAAGGTTGGATCCTTTCAGCATTGTATTGATGTGTCAAAATATGTCAACAAACCATCACACCGCAGGAAGAAGAATGACCTTTCAGTTCTTCACGTTTGGGCTGCCTGTGGAGCTTTGGACGTGGGGTATGCATGAATGGTTTTCCTAGCTGCTTGACAAATGCAACTCCCAAGGTTTCTTTCAAGCATGATTGTTAAAAGCCCTAGGTTCTTACAGTTTGGTACAACTTTCTCAACCCATATAACTCTTGACAGAAACTGATGTTAACTATCAATACTGCAAATTATCAGATTCAATGCAACTAGACAAATTACTTTAGAAATGTTTCAATGTAAGAGATGAATATTGAGAATTATAAATTTAGAAAAAATTTTATTCACTGTAAAAATAATACTTAATTCTCTAAGCTTTATTATGAAAAGTGAAAGTGTTAGTCACTCAGTAGTGTATGACTCCTTGTGACCCCATGGAGCCCACCAGGCTCCCCTCTCCATAGAATTCTTCATGGAAGAATACTAGAGTAGGTTCCCATTTCCTTCTCCAGGGAATTTTCCTGATCCCATCCCACAAACCAGTTGCCTTTGGAAACTTCTAAGTATCACAACTGCAGTAAACACTAACCTATTTTCTATTCTCAGTTCCTCAAGAGCATCATTGTTCTCCCCAGTACAAAAACCTCAAAGTTATAACTGTTTCACACTGCCCAAAACAACATCATTAAATCAGCTTGTCAAATTCTTTCTTATCTCTGTAAGTCTATATAGTCTCTTTCCATTTCCACCACCACCATTATAGTTCAGGAATTAATGGGTTATTCCAACACAAATGACTAGAATAGCAATTGCGTTCAGTTTCCAACTTCTTGCTTCTGTCTACCCAGACCATTGCTACGAGAATATCTATCCTGAAGTTCAAGCCTGACCGTGCCACTCGTCTATTCAAAAATCTCTCCTGGTTTTCCAGGTATGTTACTTTGACCTGGGCACATAACCTCTCTGTGCCTCAATTTTCTCATATGAAATGAACATTAAAACCCAGTATTGATCTCAAAGGACTGTTATGTGGATCAAAAAGGATAATACATACAAGTATTAAACCAGACCCTAGAATATAGTTAGTGCTCAATATTAGCTACTTTTGTGATTTAGGTACATGTTGTTTCCCTACTTCTTGTTGTTGTTCAGTCGCTAAGTTGTGTCCAACTCTTTGTGACCCCATGAACTGCAGCAATCCAGGCTTCCCTGTCCTTCACTATCTCCTGGAGCTTGCTCAAACTCATATCCATTGAGTTGGTGATGTAATCCAATCATCTCATCCTCTGTCACCTGCTTCTCTTCCTGCCCTCTTTCCCAGCATCAGGGTCTTTTCCAGTGAGTCAGCTCTTCACATCAGATGGCCAAAGTATTGGAGCTTTGGTTTCAGCCTCAGTCTTTCCAGTGAATATTCAGGGTTGATTTCCCTTAGGATGGACTGGTTTGATCTCCTTGCAGTCCAAGGGACTCTCAAGAGTCTTCTCCAGCACCACAATTCGAAAGCACCAATTCTTTGGCTCTCAGCTTTCTTTATGGTTCAATTTTCACATCTGTATATGAATACTAGATTGAATTAAATTCCTTGAAAGCAAAGTCAGGTGTTGCTCATCTTTGTACCTTCTGAAATATATAATATACAAAGATATATATATATATATATAAATATATAATATACTGCTTCTATATAGAAGGAGCTCAGTATCTGTGCTACTCAATATCTACTATCTGTGTTACTACCTAGGGACCTAGAATGTGTTGAATCAGAAACACGTAGTGGTAAAAATATGTATTTCATATTAAACAATGAAAAACAATTGGGGCTTATCAAGTATTTCACTCTAGTGTTGAGCTCAATATGATTTCATACACCTGACCTGTGCACACAACCAATGACTTCATTTTCACCACTTCCATAATCAATATACAGTACTCTGAAAGTATTCCAGCCAAAGCTATCAAGGACAACTGTGACAGACTCATATTTACAAAAGTAGATGATCTTTGAATTTAAAAATTCGCTGTTCTAAATAAAAAAAATTTTGTATGAATTTCAAATTTATGATCACTTGAGATGTGCTATCGGCAATGCTGTTAAGACTGAATTTAAAATGGAAAGATGGTGATGATAGCAAAGTTGCCAGATACAGAAGTGAAGGAAATGAAAAAAGGAAAACTGAAGAAGCAGGAAGAGATTAATAAGATACCTTGTTGGTAGAATTTTTATGAGAAAATAAGGGTGAGCAAATTACTGTGGTATTGGAGAAGACTCTTGAGAGTCCCTTGGACTGCAAGGAGATCCAACCAGTCCATCCTAAAGGAGATCAGTCCTGGGTGTTCACTGGAAGCACTGATGTTGCAGCTGAAACTAATACTTTGGCCACCTGATGCTAAGAGCTGACTCATTGGAAAAGACCCTGATGCCGGGAAAGATTGAAGGCAAGAAGAGAAGGGGCCGACAGAGGATGAGATGGTTAGAAGGCATCACTGACTCAATGGATATGGGTTGGGTGGACTCCAGGACTTGGTGAAAGACAGGGAGGCCTGGTGTGCTGCAGTTCATGGGGTCGCAAAAAGTCAGACACAACAGAGCAACTGAGCTGAACTGAACTGGAAATACAGGAATCATTTCAATCTAAGTGATTCAGTAAGAGAAGGGAGTAAACCCAATAAAGTAGAATTCACACAAATCATAAAAGTATACTAAGAATGTAAAGGAGAGGACAAGAAAAAGAAAAAAAAAAGAATAAAGTGACATGTTAATAGATAACAGAATTCATATAGAAGACTTAATTTTCATAAGAATATGACTTTCAGGGTCAATTAGAAATTGGAGGGAAAGGATGCTCACCATGGCCATTATGTATGCATATATATTTCTGTATTATGAGAAGAGTATGAGACATGAAAATTATATTCGTGGCTCAGTTTCCATACTGCACCCGTGTGAGAAGAGAATGAGCACAGCAGTGCAGCCTCATCACCTGTACAGTTCACCCATCCCAGGAGCTGGATGACAGAAGATGGCCAAAAATGGAAAAACGCTGTTTCTTACATAGAGAGGGAGAGAAAAGAAAGAGGACAGGCATAACTTCTGTGAACAGGGCTCTATCTCATCAAAAGATGGCTAGCTCTATTTCAGTCAAAGAGGCAGCAGATGCCCTTGGTGGGTGCTATCAAAAGATGACCAAAGAAAGCTGCTTTCTGACAACCATAAGCTTATTATCCAATCTTTGGCCTAAATGATACCAAAAAAACCCTTCTCTTTTGTTGGGCAAAAAGTAGTGACTGAAAATTCCATTCCAACTCTCAGAAGGCTAGGCAAAAGATAGAGAATATATAGATGACTGTTTGAAAAACAGATACCAAAAGTAAGAAATTTGAAGGTTTCCACAGCACTCTCTCAGAAATTCTCCTATTCATGTTGTTGTTTTAATTGCTAACTAGGGTCTGACTCTCTTGCGAAAAGAGTCATGGACTGTAGCCCACCAGGTTCCTTCCGTCCATGGGGTCTCCCAGGCAAGAATCTCGGGGTGGGTCGCAATTTCCTTCTGTGGGGGATCTTCCTGACCTAGAGAGTCAAATCCACATCTCGTGCAGGTGATTTACCACTGAGCCACCAGGGAAGCCCATTCTATTCATAGCCAATGCTTAAGAAGATTTGCTTAGGATGAGAATGAAGTCTAAAATAGCATCAGTAAGATTACAAGGTTAACATTAAACAAGACAAATTGGCTTACAGTGTGTTAAAAAATCATAATTGAGAAGACATATACTTGGAGCTAAGATGAGGTAACAGGGACTACATTTATCTTCCTGCTGGAAATAGCTAAAAAACAAACAAACAAAATAGCTAACAACAGACATCAAGCAGTGAGGGATAGTCACCTCTGAATGATGGGCAAGAAAAGAGGCAAGCACTTAACTTGCTGCCTGGATAAAGTTTGCATGCTACAGTGTTGGGAGGAAGAACCTCGGTGAAGTCCAGGAGTCTCTCTCAGAGTTGAGAAGAAGAAACTGGGAAAATGGGAAGACCAGGCAGTTAAAGTTTGTCATAAAAGAAGTATCAATAATTTAAAAGGATTCAAGTTTGTTTCTGACTTTAATGATGTTAAATTAATAACCAATAACAGAAAGACATGTGAACAAGTTCCAAATATTTGGAAACAAAACAGCATTCTTCTAAATAGCCTGTGAATCAAAGAAGAAATATAAATAAAGTATTTGGAAAACAAAATGGAGAAAGAAAAAAAAAGAAAAAATTTGGAACCAAGTGAAAATAAAAATACATCATATAACATTTTCCACAATATAGCTAAAGCAGTACTTTGAGGCAATTTTAGTACGAAATTGCCTTTACTTGTAAGAAAGAATGATTTCAAATCAATAACCTCAGGCTCCATCTTAGAAAACTAGAAACAAAAAAGAGCAAATGAAACTGAAGCTAAAACAGGGAACAGTAATAATCAGATTAAAGAATAATGAAAAAGACAAAAGAAAAACAACAGGAAAAAGTCAATAAAACAAAATATTCATTTTTTCAGAAGGCCAGTAAAATTGATAAAGCTCTAGGCAGAGCGATCTGGAAAAGTAGACAAAATTATCAACATCAGGAATGAATGAAGTGATACCACTACAGATTCTACAGATATTAAAAGAATATGGGCGCATTCTCAACAAGTTTATACTAATATACTCAACAACTTAAATAAAATGAATAAACTCTTTAAAAGGCACAAAGTATCAAAGTTAACTCAAGAAAAAAATAGATAACCTGAATACCTATATCTATTAATCAATTTTAATCAGTTTAAAATCTTCCCACAAAAAATATCCCCAGATCATTTGACTATGAGTAGTCATGTATGGATATGAGAGCTGGAGTACAAAGAAAGCTGAGTGTTGAAGAATTGATGCTTTTGAACTACGGTGTTGGAGAAGACTCAAGAGTCCGTTGGACTGCAAGTAGATCCAGCCAGTCCATCCTAAAGGAAATCAGTCCTGAATTTTCACTGGAAGGACTGATGCTGAAGGTGAAATTCCAATACATTGGCCACCCGATGTGAAGAACTGACTCATTTGAAAAGGCCCTGATGTTGGGAAAGATCGAAGGCAGGAGGAGAAGGGGACAACCGAGGATGAGATGGTTGGATGGCCTCACCAACTCAATGGACATGAGTCTGAGTAAACTGCAGGAGTTGGTGACAGACAGGGAGGCCTGGTGTGGTGCAGTCCACAGAGTCACAGAGTGGGACATGACTGAGTGACTGAACTGAACTGAACCCAACAGTTAATGAAGAAATAAAAATTCTACACAAGCTTTTCCAGAAAACCAAGAAAGGACTACTTCCCAACTCATACTATAAGGCTACCATAGTGCCAAAACCAGGCAAAGAGTTTAGAAGAAAAAGTAAATCACAGACAAACCTCTCTCATGCAAGCAGATGTAAAATTTCTTAATGAATTTTTAGCAAATCAAATATCACCAGTTTATCATCAGTTCAGTTGCTCAGTAGCATCTGACTCTCTGCGACCCCATGGATTGCAGCACGCCAGGCCTCCCTGTCCATTACCAATTCCTGGAGTTTTCTCAAACTCATGTCCATTGAGTCGGTGAGGCCATCCAACCATCTCATCCTCTGTCATCCCCTTCTCCTCCTGCCTTCAATCTTTCCCAACATCAGGGTCTTTTCAAATGAGTCAGTTCTTTGCATCAGGTAGCAAAAGTATTAGAGTTTCAGCCTCAGCATCAGTCCTTCCAATGAATATTCAGGACTAATTTCCTATAGGATGGACAGGTTGTATGTCCTTGCAGTCCAAGGGACTCTCAAGAGTTTTCTCCAACACCACAGTTCAAAAGCATCAATTCTTCAGTGTTCAGCTTTCTTTATAGTCCAACTCTCACATCCAAATCAAATAAAACAAACTAAAAAAAGATTTTGCTTCACTGACCAAGTGGGGTTTATACCAGGAATGCAAGGTTTGTNAACACCACAGTTCAAAAGCATCAATTCTTCAGTGTTCAGCTTTCTTTATAGTCCAACTCTCACATCCAAATCAAATAAAACAAACTAAAAAAAGATTTTGCTTCACTGACCAAGTGGGGTTTATACCAGGAATGCAAGGTTTGTATAACATTCAAGAATCACTGTAATTTATCATATTAATCAATTAACTAAAAAATACACATATGATCATCTTCACAGATGCAGAAAAACATTTTGACAAGATTCAACATCCATTATAATAAAAACTCTAAGCAAACAAGGAACAGAAGGGTTTCCTCAACCTCAAAAGACAGCCTCAAAAAATCTATACCTAATATTATCCTTCATGGTAAAAGACTGAAGCCTTTCCTCCAAGACCAGGAGTAGTACTCACCGTTGTATGGGCGAGTCTAAGTAGTGCAGTTTAAAAAAGAAAAGAAAAAGTCATGCAATTGAAAAAGGAAGCAAAATGTCTTTATTTATAAACAACATTGTTTTCTATATAGAAAATCCTAGAACATTCACCAAATAAATATAATGAGTTTTTCCCAATTGCATGATGTAAGATCAATACACCAAATCATCTGTATTACTCTACAGTAACATGAAATATTGGAAATGGAAACAACAACAAAAACAAAATCACTTCCTATAGAGTCAAGAAATATAAAACATACAGGCTCCCAAGTTGATCTATAAACTCTATTGACGGCAACCACAATTTCAGCAAAAAATTTTAAGGAATTTATAAGCTGATTCCAAAATTCAAATGCCAATGCAAAAGGCCAAAAATGGATGTAACTGACACTTGCTCCTTGGAAGAAAAGCTATGACCAAACTAGACAGCATATTAAAAAGCAGAGACATTACTTTACCTACAAAGGTCCGTCTAGTCAAAGCTATGGTTTTTCCAGTAATCATGTATGGATGTGAGAGTGGACTATAAAAAAAGCTGAGTACTGAAGAATTGATNATCGTGCTTATCTGGTCATGAAGATCATTTTGCTGGCTTTGAAGATTGAAGGCAGGGGGAGAAGGGGAGGACAGAGGGTGAGATGGTTGGATGGTATCATTGATGCTATAGACATGAGTTTGAGGAAGCTCTGGGAGCTGGTGATCTGGTCATGAAGATCATTTTGCTGGCTTTGAAGATTGAAGGCAGGAGGAGAAGGGGAGGACAGTGGGTGAGATGGTTGGATGGTATCATTGATGCTATAGACATGAGTTTGAGCAAGCTCTGGGAGCTGGTGATGGACAAGGAGGCCTGGTGTGCTGCAGCGCTTTCAGTCACAAAGAGTCGGACATGACTGAGTGACTGAACTGAACCACAAATCAAATCTTAATATCTTCTGCTTCTCTTAGGTCCATACCTTTTCTGTCCTTTACTGTGCCCATCTTTGCATGAAACATTCCCTTGGTATCTCTGATTTTCTTGAAGAGATCTCTAGTCTTTCCTATTCTATTGTTTCCCTCTATTACTTTGCATTGATCATTGAGGAAGGCTTTCTCATCTCTTCTTGCTATTCTTTGGAATTCTGCATTCAGATGGGGATATCTTTCCTTTTCTTCTTTGCCTTTAGCTTCTCTTCTTTTCTCAGTTATTTCTAAGACTTCCTCAGACAACCATTTTGCCTTTCCTTTTCTTGGGGACGGTCTTGATCACTGTCTCCTGTATAATGTCGTGAACCTCCATCCATAGGTCTTTAGATACTGTCTATCAGATTGAATCCCTTGAATCTGTTTGTCACTTTCACTCTGTAATTGTAAAGGATTTGGTTTGGGTCATACCTCTTGAATGGTCTAGTGGTTTTCCCTACTTTCTTCAATTGAAGTCTGAAGTTGGCAATAAGGAGTTCACGATTTGAGCCATAGTTAGCTCCTGTCTTATTTTTGCTGACTGTATGCTGCTGCTGCTCTTAAGCTGCTTCAGTCGTGTCCAACTCTGTGCGACTCCATGGACTTCAGCCTACCCGCCTCCTCCGTCCATGGGATTTTCCAAGCAAGAGTTCCGGAGTGGGGTGCCATCACTTCCTCCTTGCTGACTGTATAGAGCTTCTCTATCTTCGGCTGCAAAGAATTTAATCAATTTCATTTAGGTGTCAACCATCTGGTGAAGTCCATGGGTAGAGTCATCTCTTGTGTTGTTGGTAGAGGGTGTTTGCTATGACCAGTGCTTTCTCTTGGCAAAACTCTGTTAGCCTTTGTCCTGCTTCATTTTGTACTCCATGGCCAAACTCGCCTGTTACTCCAGGTATCTCCTGATTTCCTACTTTTGCATTCCGGTCCCCTATGATAAAAAGGACATTTGTTTCAGGTGTTACTTCTAGAAGGTCTTGTAGGTCTTCATATAACTGTTTAACTTCAGCTTCTTTGGTATTAGTGGTTGGAGCATAGACTTGGATTAATGTGATACTGAATGGTTTGCCTTGGAAACGAACAGAGGTCATTCTGTCATTTTTGAGATTGTATCCAAGTACTGCATATTGGACTCTTTTGTTGACGATGAGGACTACTCCATTTCTTCTAAGGGGTTCTTGCCCACAGTAGTAGATATAATGGTCATCTGAGTTAAATTCACCCATTCCAGTCCATTTTAGTTCACTTATTCCTAAAATATGGATGTTCATTCTTGCCATCTCCTGTTTGACCACTTCCAATTTGCCTTGACTCATGGACCTAACATTCCAGATTCCTATGCATTATTGCTCTTTATAGCATCGGACTTACTTCCATCACCAATCACATCCACAACTGGGAATTGTTTTTGCTTTGGCTCCATCTCTTCATTCTTTCTGGAGTTACTTCTCTACTCTACTCTAGTAGCATATTGGGCATCTACTGACCTGGGGAGTTCATCTTTCAGTGTCATATTTTTTTGCCTTTTCATATTGTTCATGGGGTTCTCAAGGCAAGAATACGGAAGTGGTTTGCCATTCCCTTCTCCAGTGGACCACGTTTTGTCAGAACTCTCCACCATGACCTGTCTGACTTGGGTGGCCCTACACAGCATGGCTCATAGTTTCATTGAGTTAGACTGTGGTCCATGTGATCAGTTTGGTTAGCTTTCTGAGATTGTGGTTTTCATTGTCTGCCTTCTGAAGAATGAGGATAAGAGGCTTATGGAAGTTTCCTGAAGGGAGAGACTAAACTGGGTCTTGTTCTGGTGGGCGGGGCCATGCTCAGTAAATCTTTAATCACATTTTCTATTGAGGAACTGTAATTAATTGATATAAGTCTATTTTTTCCCTTTAATTCTTTACCTCATACCAGTTTTCTCAACCATCTCTTTATTGCAAATATCACTTCAACAGCCTAAGACAACATTTCTATTGTTCATTCAGCTTTGTATTTAAAGTCAACACTGAAAACAATTAACAGTGGCAGAAAACATGAATTCCCTCGTGGGGAAAGTTCTTGCTATTCACATTCCAAATGCAAAAAAAAGCTATATTATGAAAACTCAAACTACTATATACACAGAAGACACTTCCTTCACTTAAAAAAAAATATTTCAAGGTTACTTCAGCTAATAACAATGTCAAGTATTTGTTTGGAGCAAGGAGACCTCAGTATCTCACAACCAGCTTCACTCTAAGAGATGGAAAAACAAATTATTATATTTTACCTTTAGAGAGGCCTTCTGCAGTACATTTGCTAATTATTAGTCAGTATGTCTCTTGTTGCTGAGGACTGCTTGTTAGTATACGGCAGCAGTGCTTTTCTAAGGCTACTGTAATTGAAGGTTTCCAAGAGCATCTATAACTGAGACTCATTCTCCAACTTGAGACAGATGTGTTGTTAACAAGACTGAAATAACTGGAAATCTGTGATTTGGCTAATTGCAGGCTTCCTGGAAGTATCTTCATACAAAAAAAAAAAAAAAAAAAAACTTCGGCTGTCCTCTGAAAAATACCTTCCTTGAGTCTAACTGCTCTGCAGCCCCATTCTAAATGCCTCACCTCTCAAGTTAGCACAGACCAGAGAAAGCAATCAGTAAANAAAAAAAAAAAAAAAAAAAAAAAACTTCGGCTGTCCTCTGAAAAATACCTTCCTTGAGTCTAACTGCTCTGCAGCCCCATTCTAAATGCCTCACCTCTCAAGTTAGCACAGACCAGAGAAAGCAATCAGTAAACCATTGAGTAGATAACCAATCTTTAAAAAAATACTTAGAGGTAAGAACTAAAGTCAAATCAATTCTTGTGGCAGAGGTATTAGCTTAGCATTGCCTCTAGGAGAGTAGACTTTCTGGAGCCAAAGGTTCAAAAATCCCACAGATGGAACTCAGCTCTTCATCTTTTCAGGGAGACATAAATATGACCAAGACTTTATTTCCTCTGGTGCTCATCTCCCCTCATATCCTCATACCAGTGAAGAAATGACTTTGGAAGACAAATACACTTGCTTACTTTGATACTATCCTTTAGACCCAGTCAAGAGGGGTCCAGAGCCTGAACCCAAACTTTAGAGGATTCTGCTCTGGCCTTCTCTGGTTGAACCCCAGCCCAGGGCTTCCCTGGTGGTTCAGACATTAAAGAATCTGCCTGCAATATGCGAGACCCAATTTTGGGTTGGGAAGATCCCTGGAGAAGGGAATGGCTACCCACTGCAGTGTTCTTGCCTGGAGAATTCCCTGGACAGAGGAGCCTGGCAGGCTACAGTCCATGCAGTCACAAAGAGGAGGACACAGCTAAGAGGCTAACATACACATGCATAAGGGGTGAGGATTCTGTGGAGCAAAGAGAACATCTTCACCTGATGTCTCTCCCTCCAATACCTTTCTCGGCCACGCTCCTTGCTACCAGGGATGCCAGAACTTCCTGATTCAAGAGCTCTGAGATCACTCCTAGAGCCTGCCTTTTTGATAAGAGGGCAGACCACCAGAGTGTGCACTTCTGGCCAGAGAGATGACCAAGAGAAGAAGTGTGTAGAAAGGTACATGGAACTTGGATGTGCAGGGTAGGGTGTGCTTGAAGCCTTCCCAGGTGTAGGATGGAGCCTAAGTGTTAGTGGTTGCTCCTCAGTCATGTCCGACTCCTTGCAACCCTATGGACTGTAGCCGGCCAGGCTCCTCTGTCTATGGAATTCTGCAGGCAAGAATACTGGAGTGGGTAGCTGTTCCCTTCTCCAGGGGACCTTCTCAATCCAGGGATTGAACCCAGGTTTCCTGCATAGAACTCAGAATCTTTACCATTTAAGCCATCAGGGAAGTCCCAGGACGGAGCCAAAAGTGATAAGAAAAATGGAGACGGGCTATGCAGTGGGGCCATTTCTGTCTACACAGATATCCAAGGAGCCTAGGAATTCTTAATGCAAATCAGAATTTCCAGATCTTCATGCAGGATAAAATAGACTTTATTTACTCAGATATGCAGATGACATCACCATTATGGCAGAAACTGAAGAGGAACTAAAAAGCCTCTTGATGAAAGTGAAAGAGAAGAGTGAAAAAGTTGGCTTCAAGCTCAACATTCAGAAAACGAAGATCATGGCATC
>SJYV01004965.1:1958189-2000689 GCA_006410875.1 Neotragus pygmaeus
GCTTACTTTGGATTTAATTTGCACCTTTCTTTCCAGCTCTCACAGATAGAAGACTTGATTTTCTGTCTTTCTTGTTATATTTCAGTGTTGCAAATTTTCCTCTATCATTGTTTCTATGTCCCACAAATTTTGGTGTTACATTTTCATTTACTTCAAAATATTTTAAAATTTTTCTTGATATCTGAAAATATCTGACCATATTTGTAAGAGTAATGTTTAATCCATAAGTATTTGGGGATTTTCCAACTGTCTTACTGATTTTTTATTTTGTATGGCTGAAATTCTAAACAGTTCCCTGTTACACCCTACCACTAGTACCTGACAGTCACCATTCTACTTGTTGTATCTATGAATTTGTCTACTTTAAGTAGAATCCTGTAGTATTTGTCTTTTTGTGACTGGCTTATTTCACTTAGGATAATGTTCACAAGGTTCATCCATGTTGTACCATATGAAAAGACTTCCTTCTTTTTAAAGGCTGAATAATATTCCATTGTATGTATGTATCACATTTAGTTTATCCATCCATCTATTGATGGACATTTAGGTTGTTTCTGTATCTTGGCTGTTGTAAATAACATTGCAGAGAACATGGGTGTTCACATATCCCTTCTAGATCCTATTTTTAGTTCCTTTGAATATTTGCAAAGAAGTATGATTGTTGGAGTGATAAATAGATTTAAAGGACTAGATGTGACAGACAAGGTGCCTGATGAACTATGGATGGAGGTTCGTGACATTGTACAGGAGACAGGGATCAAGACCATCACCAAGAAAAAGAAATGCAAAATGGCAGTCTGGGGAGGCCTTACAAATAGCTGTGAAAAGAAGAGAAGTGAAAAGCAAAGGAGAAAAGGAAAAATATACCCATCTGAATGCAGAGTTCCAAAGAATAGTAAGGATAGATAAGAAAGCCTTCCTCAGAGATCAATGCAAAGAAATAGAGGAAGACAACAGAATGGGGAAGACTAGAAATCTCTTCAAGAAAATTAGAGATACCAAGGGAACATTTCATGGAAAGATAGGCTGAATAAAAGACAGAAATGGTATGGACCTAACAGAAGCAGAAGATATAAGAAGAGGTGGCAAGAATACACAGAAGAACTGTACAAAGAAGATCTTCATGACCCAATAATCACGATGGTGTGATCACTCACCTAGAGCCAGACACCCTGGAATGTGAAGTCAAGTGGACCTTAGAAAGCATCAGTATGAACAAAGCTAGTGGAGGTGACAGAATTCCAGTTGAGCTATTTCAAAATCTAAAAGAAGATGCTGTGAAAGTGCTGCACTCAATATGTCACCAAATTTGGAAAACTCAGCAATGACCACAGGACTGTAAAAGGACANGCATCAGTATGAACAAAGCTAGTGGAGGTGACAGAATTCCAGTTGAGCTATTTCAAAATCTAAAAGAAGATGCTGTGAAAGTGCTGCACTCAATATGTCACCAAATTTGGAAAACTCAGCAATGACCACAGGACTGTAAAAGGACAGTTTTCATTCCAATGCCAAAGAATGCTCAAACTAACGCACAATTGCACTCATCTCACACACTATTAAAGCACTGCTAAAAATTCTCCAAGCCAGGCTTCAGCAATACATGAACCATGAACTTCCTGATCTTCACGCTGGTTTTACAAAAGGCAGAGGAACCAGAGATCAAATTGCCAACATCTGCTGGATCATTGAAAAATCAAGAGTTCCAGAAAAACATCTAATTTTGCTTTATTGACTATGCCAAAGCCTTTGACTGTGTGGATCACAATNGCTAGTAAAGTAATGCTCAAAATTCTCCAAGCCAGGCTTCAGCAATACATGAACCATGAACTTCCTGATCTTCACGCTGGTTTTACAAAAGGCAGAGGAACCAGAGATCAAATTGCCAACATCTGCTGGATCATTGAAAAATCAAGAGTTCCAGAAAAACATCTAATTTTGCTTTATTGACTATGCCAAAGCCTTTGACTGTGTGGATCACAATAAACTGTGGAAAGTTCTGAAAAAGATGGGAATACCAGACCACCTGATCTGCCTCTTGAGAAACGTGTATGCAGGTCAGGAAGCAACATTAGAACTGGACATAGAACAACAGACTGGTTCCAAATAAGAAAAGGAGTATGTCAAGGCTGTATATTGTCACCCTGCTTATTTAACTTATATGCAGAGTAAATCATGAGAAATGCTAGCTGGAAGAGGCACAAACTAGAATTAAGAAATACCAATAACTGGGAGAAATATCAATAACCTCAGATATGCAGATGCACCACCCTTATGGCAGAAGGTGAAGAATTAAAGAGCATCTTGGTGAAAGTGAAAGAGGAGAGTGAAAAAGTTGGCTTAAAGCTCAACATTCAGAAAACTAAGATCATGGCATCTGGTCCTATCACTTCATGGGAAATAGATGGGGAAACAGTGGAAACAGTGGCAGACTTTATTTTTGGGGGCTCCCAAATCACTGTAGATGGTGACTGCAGCCATGAAATTTAAAGACGCTTATTCCTTGGAAGGAAAGTTATGACCAACCTAGATAGCATATTCAAAAGCAGAGACATTACTTTGTCAACAAAGGTCCATCTAGTCAAGGCTATGGTCTTTCCAGTGGTCATGTATGGATGTGAGAGTTGGACTGTGAAGAAGGCTGAGCACCGAAGAATTGATGCTTTTGAACTGTGGTGTTGGAGAAGACTCTTGAGAGTCCCTTGGACTGCAGGGAGATCCAACCTGTCCACTCTGGAGGAAATCAACCCTGGGATTTCTTTGGAGGGAATGATGTTAAAGCTGACACTCCAGTACTTTGGCCACCTCAGGCGAAGAGTTGACTCGTTGGAAAAAGACTCTGATGCTGGGAGGGATTGGGGGCAGGAGGAAAAGGGGATGACAGAGGATGAGATGGCTGGATGGCATCACCGACTCGATGGAGTTTGAGTGAACTCCGGGAGATGGTGATGGACAGGGAGGCCTGGCGTACTGCAATTTATGGGGTTTCAAAGAGTTGGACATGACTGAGCGACTGAACTGAACTTGAAACATAACCCTAAATATTTGGGCACATTATACATAGGTCTCTATTCTTACTCTTGGATTTTTAAGGCATTTCATGTCAAATCTCAAATGAGATACCTACCTTACTGAAGTTTTGTGAAAGCAAGTAATCAATCTAAGATTAAAAACATGTGCCTAAAAAACTTCATAGTATTTACCATGTAGTTATTGGTTAGTTTCTATTTTAAAACTGTATGTAAGTAAACATGATATAGTTCATGGTAAACATCTACAAAAGTCTATACATCTGGAAAGCCTATAAAAGTTTTCTAGAAAAATAAAGCATTTTTCTCACCATACTCAGAGTGCCATTCTTAAAGAAAAAATTTTGGCCCTGCTGTATTTTTATTTTTTCTTTCTTGCCATGCTGTGCAGCAAGAAAGATTTTAGTTCCCTGACCAGGGATCAAACCCATGTTCCCTGCAGTGGAGCTCCGAACACTGGATCATGAAGGAAGTCCTCCTTTTGAGTTTTAATGTCAGAATGTCTAACACAATCCTTAGTGGTTGATTCAAAACGCTGTTGTCTGTTATGCATTAGAAAATTCATTCATATACTCATTTGTTCAATAAATATCTATGACCACCTACTGGCAGCTATGTGCCAGGCATCTCAACGGCTTCTGGACATTTGACAATGGATAAAACAGATAAGACTGAACACAATATATTAACTGGAGGAGAGTAGTAAGTAAACAAGCAATTACAATATTTGACAAATGCTATGAAATTATTAGGAAAACACAGGAGGGGCACTGAACCCAATCTTGAACTACAAGAAGGTTTCCCAAAGAGATGTCAGTCAGGCTGAGTGCTGAAGTGAGCCGAGCAGGAGTTTATCTAGCAGCAAAGGAAATTAAAATATCTGGTTAGAAGATTTCTACATTTCATCAGACCATGATACTCAGGAAAAAGAGACAGAGGAGAGTACATCTGTTGATTGCCAAGCACTGTGAAAGTGATCTGTATGTATTAAACAACTGATCTTCACAACAATATGTGAAGAAGGTATTATTAACCCCACTTTATCGAGGAAGAAAAACAAAGGCTCAGGGAGGTTACGCAAGCTGTTTCCAGGAATGGATCTAGAGAGTGGCAAGGCCTGGCTTCAAACACAAGAACAGGATAGATTTCTCGCATTACATCAAGGATTGTTGAATTGGAAAATCATGTTCAAACAAAATTTTGCCTTATTCTTTCTAGTCAGTAAGCTTAGATCTTCTTTGAGAGAAGTAGAGAGGTATTAGCTACCAAGTGCATTTAAAAAGATTCCACTGATGACAGTGTGTCAGAATGTGCCCAGAATGGCAGGGGACTGTGCTGAGCTTACAAATGAGATTTCTATGTTTCTGACTCGGTGCTGTTGGACATTGTTCTTGTGCTGTATGGCTGCATGTTGCTCTTCGTAGTTTAGGTTCATCAGTGTTTTCATCCAGACTGACCTATTTTATCTTCAACCACTAAAGTGAGCCTAGGGTGTCTGCTTTTGCTTGTTTGAAAGGCCACAAGTTAGAACCCATGTATATTCTGGCCTCAGACTATAGAATTAGTTTTTTCGTTACCTGTCATCATCTCAAAATGGAAATGCACTTAGTAATGTAGGTCAAATTGTCAAAGAACCCACCTTTTGACTAGAAAAGTGGGATGAGAGGGGCATTTTGTTGTTGTTGTCAACTGCATAAATTTGTATATATATGTAGTCCGAAATATTCTGATATACACATATATATATACATACACATATATATATACACACACTGATATATGTAAATATACGTGTATTTTCTATACAACTGTATACACAGCCCTATATAATTTGGGGCTCTATTATGGCCCAAATGCTGCTTCTCAAAGGCAGTCTTTAAACCCCACAGAACTGGAGACTGTAGAGTTCTAAGGAGCTCGTTAATCAAGGTTCATACCCGGGATGAGGGCCTACTTGCCGGAAAGGCAGCTTAAGTTCTATACTTAACCTGACTTTAGAGAAGGTGCCTATTGCAAAATTTATATTTGTTTGAAGTGAATTAAGATAGAAAAAAATTCTTGAAGTTTTGATTATAAAAGAATAAGCTGCACACATGTAGTAATTAGAAACAGCAAAACAAAAGGTAAACAAAGCTCTTTCAACGAAGTAAATTTGTGTTAAATGTTTCTAACTACCGTCTTATTCATTCCCTCAGATAAGGGTAAATTTTATGAGGAAAAGTAAAGCTGACTGAGGAGAGAAATGACTGAGGGTGATGCGACCCAGACTGGGTGGCTGGGGAAGGGCCCCTTGAGGAGGTGAAATTTGAGCAGACAGCTGAATGTCATCGTAAAGGGCAAGCTTCGTGGAGATTCAAGTGAAGACAGTTCCAAGCAGAAGGATTAGCCAGAGTGAGGGTCTTGAAGTAGAAACAAGCAGTGTAGAGTCAAGGAAGATGGAGAAAGCTGCCAAGGAAGTTTAAGAGACAGAGAGAACTCTAGGTGAAGGGAGAGCACAGGCGTGGCCGGGTCTGAGGTGAGAGGCAGGCCATACAGGGCTCTGAATGTCATGGTACAGAGTTTGGATTGTATTTTTAAATTTTTATTGTAAATATTTGCTTTACATTATTGTATTGGTTTCTGCCATACACCAACATGAATCAGTCACAGGTATACACGTGTCTCTCCCTCTTGAACCTCCCTCCCACCTCCCACCCCGTCTCCCTCCTCTAGGATATCAACTGCATTTTAAATGTGGTGGGAAAGCCACTGAAGAGGGTTAAGCAGGGAAGTGACACGATCTGACTTCTATTTTCTGAGAGTCACTCTGCCTAGGGTATGAAACTCTGACCGTAGGAGCACAAGTGCTGGTGTAAGAAGGCCGGCTTAGAAACTGTGGTAGAACAGTCCAAGAGAAGACGACAGACAGTGAAGCGACAGCAGGTGGGGTGGTGAAACACTCCGCAGCCGGAGCGGTGGTGAAGGCAGGGCCGAACGGACCTGCTGATGAATTGGTGATGATACGTGGGGCTTTGGGCTTGAGTGCTGGCAGAGATTGCGATGCCACTCATTGAGCTTGAGAGGAAGTAAGAGGCTAATAAGCTTGAGGAGAAAAGTCAAGAGTTTAACTTTGGATATGTAAAGTCTCAGATATCTGTTAGGTATCCAGGAGGCGATACTGAGCAGACAGCTGGCTAGACAAACACATGTGTACTAGGGGGAAAATCTTAGGGCTGGGGATAAAAGTTAGAGATAGCAGCACGAGATGGAATAGAAAGCCAGTCTCTGGTGAGATCTCCAGGGAACACCCAGGAAATACGTAGACAGAAGAGGGAGGAGGGTGAGCACTGAGTTCCAGGGCCTTCAAGCCTAGTGCTGGGAAGATGGGGAAGAACCAGAAACGGAGAAAGAATACACAGGTGGAATGTCGGGGAAAAAAATCTCAGAAGAATGTCTCTTGGAAGCCAAAAACAAACAAACAAAAGCTTTAATAAAGAGGGAGGGTGTGGTCAACTTTGTCAGGAGTTGCTTATAGGGTGAGTAAGAATATCAGTTTACATAAAAAGAAAACTCAGAGAAATACTACACTAAAACTTAGGGGCTCTGTAGTTATTTATATAGAAAAATAGGCTTAGACAAGATTATGATTTTTCCAACATTAACTGAACAGTCTTATCACAGGATCCAATGTTTAAAAATAGGGTGACAATTCTGATAATCATTTCGTGATGTATATATGTCAAATTATTATGCTGTATATACACCTTAAACTTACACAATGCTGTATGCAATTATATCTCAAGAAAACTGGAAGAAAATCTAAAAATATTGTGACATTAGATAACAGTTTTATGTTGACTAGAGGCTTATTACACAAATAAAGCCATTAGCCTAAACTGCAACCAATACCCTCTTGAAAGGTTACCTACAGGTGGGAGAGACAATTGTTTCCAACTCTGAGGAATTTTAGCAACTGCTATTGAGTGGTGTTGAGGTGAAAATATGAAAAATGTAGGATTCCCAAACTTTGGTCAATGGGCTAAGTTTTTCTTCAGTCAAAATGCCCCATCGCTGACAAGTCTTACTAGTAAATGCCTCTATGTTCCACACTGAATGTCAGTATGAACTGCTTTTCTTGGCCTCTCTGCAGACGTTTGGTAAATCAGTGACTTCTGTGTAGAGCATTTCCCTCTTGAATAATCTGGCTTCCCCTTACCACATAACGTGTCCTAAGTGAACTATGCGAATTTACTTGGCATACATTCAAAGAAAGTGTTTAAGAAACCTAAGTCCAATAGTAGTAATTGTAGCAATAGTAGTAATAATATAAATAAAACATCATTAAAATTTAAAAAGCAGCATGCAACAAAATAACCCAAAATCTAGTCCAAATCAAACTATTAAATCATCCACTGCTCAGAATCCCCTCCAGCCATGTGAATAATCCATAGTTTATCATACAGGTGATTTGATTATTTTAACTAGTCTCTAAAATGGCGAGGGCTGAGCACAGAGTAGACAACAGCTAAGTTGTTTTAGAATGAAGACATGCCTTTGGAATTTTTAAGTAAGCTTTACTATTTTGGATTCAAATTCTAATTGTTTCTCATAAATGGCTTGACCAGTACCAAAGTGGGAAGACAGTCTTGATGCAAAATGATTGAGTTTAGCAGTTAAAAAAAAAATCCTAGCTTGTGTACACCTGTGGTGGATTCATGTCAATGTATGGCAAAGCCAGTAGAGTACTGTAAAGTAAAATTAAAAAAAAAAAAAGAAAGAAAGAAAAAAAAAATCCTTTAGCAACCTAAACAATTCAATGTTCTTGTCATTGCTTTCCCTGTACTATCAAAAATGATGCTTTCTTTACCATTCCCAACTCATCATAAAATTGCTTAAAATCTGAAATTCAATTTGTCACATTACTGCTAATTTGAATAATGGCTGAATAAAAGACAGGAAACGCTGAAGCAGCATTGATTTCTAAAACATTTTGCACTTTCCTCCTCCATCCCTGTAAAGTAAAGCTCGGATGCTACGCACAATTACACAAGAAAATCAAGAAAGCCATTACGTTCAGCATTTTGTCATGATCATTGTTACCATGGCAAAAAGTGGGCTTAGTTTAGCACATCTGCTACAGGCGAGGCCCGCTGGCCTTTTGTAAAGCCGGGTAACAATATAATGCCAAATTCTGGAGACTGTTTTCTTCCAGGGTAAGACTACTGCCCATAGACATTACTGTCTCCTTCCTTAGTGAGTCAAACCAATGCCATCCTACCATCGTATTCTTAAAGTTGTCCAGTACCAAGGAACACAGTTAATCTAGGAAGGTTACCCTTTGACCCACTTTCTGGTCTAATGGGTAAAAAATATGTGATATGAAAGCTTAGGACTCCAATAATAGCAAGTGCCAAAGTTTCAACAGTTGTATTGTAAACACCAATAGAGCTGTACTAAAAATAGCCTGGATTTAGAAGTGACCAAGACAATGCATGATAACTAGCTGTAGGCATGTTATTTCCTTATCGGTAAAATGGGAATAAAATCCCATTATCCCAAATAACCTTGTGAATAAAATCCCATTATCCCCAAATCACACTTTCTTGTGAGTATTAACTGAGATAATCTGCAGGCCCAGACACATGAGGGGGTACTCAGTAATACAGCATCCTCCCCCTTCCTCCAACACCATCTTTTTCTTAACCATTGAGATCCCCATGCCTTTGGAAATGTTGGTTGAAGTTGGTAGGTAAATGCTTTTCTATCATTGGAAGGTTAATTCGTTTTGACTTTCATATCGTTTGGATACTTTCCTCAGAGAGCTGAGGATAAAATACTTTTTAAAGATCTGATAGAAGGCATAACTTTCACATCAAGAGGATAAAAGTCAGTGTCAATAGTATAATACATATCACATTCTATTATTCATACTTTAAGTAACACCAATATTATCACTGTAAAATGGAAAATGGAGTATATAATAATTTTGACCTCATGCACAGATTTTTTGTTTTAAAAAGTGAAGCAACATTATGAACACAGAGAAGTTGAAATTATCTGAAATGAATACATTAATCAAGTCTGTGTATTTACTAGAAACAAAGGCTACTAGCATTTTTACCACCTAAACAAAATATTTTTTTACTAATGAAATTTCAGCTGAGTATCGTTTATCTTAAGAGAAAAATAATGGGGCCTTACCTATTCCAGTAGCTCCAGAACTGGTCATGCAGGTAGGCATGGTGGCTACATTCATCACCAAATGAGGCTTTGCTTTCAATCCAGTGAATTATGTGCCCTTCTACAGCTAAGGAACAAAGCATTACGAATACAGAGCAAAGGGAAGGGGAGATTGAAAATTCTGACTCTGCCTGGGTCTCTCCATGCTTCACATTAATGAAGAGAGGCTTAACCCTCACCATCATCTAGGGATGTAATTATTAAACAACACATCGTATATGTTTGTGACAAGGAACGTTTATGCTACAGTCACCTCCCTTTTATTTTTGTCACTTACAAAAATCTCTCTCCTATTCTGAGATTGCCTGTATAAACTGACAAGTAATACAAAAGCAAACCAAAGTGATCCTGGCTTTTCCACAGAACTCTGTTTTAAAAATGCAATATATAGAGAAATGACTTGAAAATGGTAACTAAAAATGTCTTTTGAAGACATGCTTATTTCTTAAACATAGGTAAAAGTTTTTAAGGCTTAGATTTCTTCTGAACCTATTATTTTCTGCCACTTAAAAATCTTTTGCAATTATATCACACATTTGAATACAAAATTACCAAGCTAATACAGATTCTTTGGTAACAATTGTTAATATTAACAAAAATTTTAAAAGCTATGGGAAAAAACACATCACTTTACTCTATAAACAAATGCTTAGTAGAGTCTAAGGACTTACCAACTGGTACTTGTAAAATAAAGTCTGGCGTTTTGTCATAACCCCTTGCACGAAGCTGATCTTCATCTACAGGAAGAACAAATACTATTACTTATCACAGTATTCCATTAACAAGACAGCAATATAATTGCTTTTCTTTCTTAAAAATGTGTAAAAATTACTAATGCAGTCACACATATCATTCTTATGTATGCAGTGCTGTGTCAGAATAAATGAATTTTCTTCACAAACCTGAAGTAGAGATATAAAAATGTCTCTTTGTCCCTTCTGCATTTTTATATCTTTATTATAAACAGCATTAATTCAAGCTGTCATATGCTACCTTTCTTATAATTGAAAATATACTCAAAATAATGAAATATACTTACTGATTAAAAGAAAAGGTTTCCGCCATCATGAATATTGCTAATGTTATCAAGCCCATACTGACAATTTACAGTAAGGCATAAGCACTTTGGCTTTTACAATTATAAAACAAATGCTTTCATTAAAGCAATTAAGAAAGTTTAGTTTCAATTAGTGAAACTATTTCTACATATAAGAACATAAGAGAGACAAGGGACAATGAGATTCCCACAGAGAATTAATTACCCTGCTTAATACCTTTGGTCTACTATTGTTTCTGGCATTTACCAGAGTTTTACAACTAACAATATGTAATTCTGAAAAGCAAACAGGCTTTGAGATTTTTTTTCTAAGTCTGTTCGATTTCTTGATCTTCTGTAAATATCAATGAGCCATTTAGGAGGAAAGGAGACAGGAAAACAGAGAGCTTGTCAAAGTTGGAAAAAACTAGCTAGATGCTTGGTTTAAAGAAAAAAAATCCTCCAATATTTTCTAAAAGCTGTCCTTGACTTCTAATGGCATTACAATGTGATTCTGAAATGAGCAGTTCTCTGTTAGATTTTGGAGTGACCTGGTCATTCAATTCCAGACATGGCTTTCTGTCTTCACCCAACCTCAACTAATGGCCCAACCAAGTAACAAGGAAGGCTGTGTGGTCTCTTAACATCTACTGGGCTGTTGACATTGTCATGCATCCCATTCGCCTTCCTGCATCACCTTTGATTAAAATTAATGACCCATTCCCAGTGTTGGGTAGCTTATTTCCAATTCATTTGTCAGGCCAAGACAGTGGTTTCATGGCCAATGTTCAGAAATTCTGTTTTAGAACACTCTTGTGTACATCCTCAAAGGTCAGCATTTTAAACATAAATAACCTTTTAATGATAAGATACACTTAAACTATATATTTAATTACATTTGGTTAAAGTTGGTATCCTTTATTGAAATTCTGAAGGACTGATGCTAGAATTCAAAGCAATCTCCTCTGCTTGAAAGATAAAAAAATACCAACATAACTGTTGAGATAAGGAAATAAAATTAATCTTACTTTAAAAACAAGAGAATTTGGAAAACTGGACTGTAAATGAACAAGACTGAAAAAATTTCTATCCTCTCAATGCATTCTGGCTACAAGAATGTTTAATGGAAAAGTCATTTATTAAATCAACCCAAGTGCCTTAAGCTGATGTTTCAGGTAGCTGAGAGAACAGTTTTAAAAGCTATGAAAGTGAAAGTCGCTCAGTCATATCCGACTCTTTGTGACCCCATGGAGTATACAGTCCATGGAATTCTCCAGGCCAGAATGCTGGAGTGGGTAGCCTATCCCTTCTCCAGGGGATCTTCCCAACCCAGGAATCAAACTGGGGTCTCCTGCATTGCAGGAAAGAATCTGCCTGCAGTGCGGGAGACCTGGATTTGATCCCTGGGTCGGGAAGATCTCCAGGAGAAGGGATAGGCTACCCACTGCAGCATTCTGGCCTGGAGAATTCCATGGGCTGTAAAGTCCATGGTGTGGCAAAGAGTCGGATACGACTGAGTGACTTTAAAAGCTGGGTTGACATTAAAGAAGAGAGATTAATAGTTTATTAAAACTATCCTAGTTTGATCAACCTTTGCAGGTGTTCAAAATCTGTTTCAGAAGGAAAAATTATGTTTCTGACAGTGGCTAAAAACAAAATTTCAAAGGTCACCAAGCAATCCAAATGCACACACTAAAATCCCTTAAAAGGCAGTTATACTCCTGTTCAGTGCACCCAAATTACTAACACAGTACCTACAGTTTAAATTTCATGACTTACTTAATGTGAAAATTTAAAAAAAAACACCTAAACTCCTCAAACTGAACATAAACATCAGAAAATCTCTCCATCTTTCTGTGGAGAACCTCAAACTGTAACACAGTACTCCTATACTTTCTCTATACAGCCCCCACATCCCTCAGTCTCAGTGTAAAGGTGATTCAACTGTAACTGTAGTCAAAAGACAGCTTCTAGAAACCTGTGCCACCACCAGCAATACTACATTTTTTTCTTTTTTAAGAGGTTATTCCACACATCTAAAATACTTTGTTATTATGCATTGGGTATTATCTCTGTTCTTTATTTTCTAAACTCTGTCTTACCTCCTCTGTTTCAACCTTCACACTATTCCTTTCAACCTAGATTTTCCTTTACTTGGCAAAATTCAGAGAAAATGACAGGACAAGTCTAGGAAGTGGGATTCATTCAGGAAAAGCTGTCCCTGCTCACTTGGTCTCAGCCCCAGGAGATGGAAGTTTCTATCAAAGATCACCGTACTGGGAGATTTTTAACTCAACCCCATCTATCTGACCAGACTTCCTGGCCTTTGCATTATGCTCCTTTCCTGGTTCTCAGATGGTTAAAGATTTCTTACCATGATCATTATCCCAACCACTGGGTATGGATTTAAACTTTGGTTGACCATCTGGTGGATCAGGGTTCAAACTCTAAGATCTAGAGGCTACAGCTTACTCATCACCCCAAACACTACCTCTGCCTCATTCCTTGTTCATCCCCTTGTCTTACTGTGCATAGGCCTGGCTCCCACCACACCCAGAGCCTGAAGCCTCTGCTCTGAGGACAGGAAATGTTTCATTTTTAAAAACCCTATTCATTGCCCTGTTCTCACCACCAACAAACACCTGCGTGTGTGTGTCTGCGGTCACTTGTGTTTGACTCTTTGCGACCCCATGGACTCTAGCCTGCTAGGCTCCTCTGTGCATGGTTTTTCCCAGGCAAGAATACTGGAGTGGGTTGCCATTTCCTCCTTAAGGGGATCTTCCAAACCAGTGTCTCCTACACATCTCCTGCATTACAGGCAGATTCTTTACCACTGAGCCACCAGGGAGGCCAGTTGGCACATATTTAATACACAAATGGGTAAATGAATAAAATATAAGTGCATTAAAAGAGTACCATGTCTTCAACAAAGCTGACCCAGACCGACTAAGTAATCTTCTTTCCTAATTTAAAAGACAGCAAAAGTGACCCAAAGTTCAAGGTAGGAAGTTTTCCTATTTTGTTTGCTCTGCAATATTTTAAATAACATTGGGTTTATCCATTCCTTAATGTTTGGGCAGAATTCCCCCCATAAGCAATCCAGGCCTGGTGCTACTATAATGTGTAGCTCTTTGGTTACTTTCACTACCTTTTTTTTGATGGTTACTGATCAGTTTAGATTTTTTTATCTCTTCTATAATCAGTTTTTCAATTTTTATTTTCCTTGAGGATCTTAAGTTTCATCAGAGTTCTCAGGGCTTTTTATACATATTGGAGCCAAGTGGTTACTTATGAGTCTCTGAACTTTCCAAGTGGAAAGCTGGATGTTTAAGTAACTTGATATTTTCTTCAAGAAATAATGATGAGGACTGAGAAAGAGGAAAGAATAACATTAGTTTAAAAGCCTAGGAGGAGAGTTTCAGAATAGCACTTTTAGTATAACTCCTAAAATTGTTGGGGATCAATATGAAATCAATCTCCAAATCCTGTATACCTAACTTACTCGGTGAATATAGCAAATATGAAGTAGGGCTCTTCTGACTTAACATATATTGAAAATGCCCAATATATCTCATAAATACTAAGCTTGTTAATAGGCTTCCCTGGTGTCTCAGTGGTAGAATCTGCCTGCCAATGTAGGAGACATGGGTTTGATCCCTGGGTCAGGAAGACCCCCTGGAGAAGGAAACGGCAATCCATTCTGGTATTCTTGCCTGGAAAATCCCCTGGATGGAGGAGTCTGGCAGGCTACAGTCCATAGGGTAGCAAAGAATGGGACATGACCTGGCCACTAAACAATAAGAACAAGCTTGTTAATGTCACAGTCCAAGTATTCATTATCAAAATTAATATAAAATAGTTTCACTTAAAAGAAGACTCATTAGCCTCTAGATCCACAAAATGTAGGATTTTTAGATAAAGGGTACCTCATGAAACATAGTACTTCTGAGCTTATAGAGTCTTCTACCATTCCAACTTACACATGATATAATGAAAGAGGTCAGCAGAACTGACTGCAAACACCTTTTGGTTATTGTTCAGTCACTAAGTTATGTCCAACTTTGCGACCCCATAGACTGCAACATGCCAGGCTTCCCTATCCTTCATTATCTCCCAGAGTTTGCCCAAACTCATGTCAATTGAGTCCAACCATCTCATCCTCTGTTGTCCCCCTTCTCCTCCTGCCCTCAATCTTCCCCAGCATCAGGGTCTTTTCCAAGGACCTGGCTCTTTGCATCACGTGGCCAACCACCTGAGTCTTTCACATAGCCAGATACAGATAGGAGCCCATCTCAACCAAGCTCTGGTTTGTCCCAACAGACCATAAGCAATTTTTAATTATGGCAAATATTTAAATTTCATCATGTGTAATACTTCTGAAGTGGCAAAAAAAATTCTCATTTTCCTCCTGAAAGATTTGAAAACATGAGAGCAGGGATGGGTCTTGGACATTGTTTAGTTGACACCTGCCTGAAGAGGAAGTGAACAAAATCGACGCTTGATTTCTAGTATTTTAATGGTCCTTTCTCCAATATAACTAAAAAAACAATGAAACTGCATCTACAGATAAAACTGATGCGAAATTTTTCAAAACAATCCAGTTCTTCATTTATTTTTCAGTTGTCAGGCTTGCCTTTGGAGGACATTTTAAAAAAGGAATCACATAAATGTAAAGATCACTGTGAAAGTTTAATTTCTCTGGCCTTTTAATTACCCTTCCCTCTAAATGCCCAAAATATCCACAGCAATTAAGTACTAATTACACAATTTCTTTTTTTTAAAGAAAGGGCTGATTTTGAGTCAGAGAACAAAACACATCTGAAACTAGTTAACATATACTTAAGAATCATAGCAGGGTATGAGGACTATAAGAAAAGGTTTGAAGTTTTACTTTTTTGTTTCCTTAAAAGGCTTTAAATTTAAGAAATACAGTTATTCTCAGAGAAATTATGCAAAATTCCAGTTCATAACATCTGAAAATGAAAAGATAACATTCTGACATGGCCTTTTATCTATGAATTTGTCAAAAGGTTTCTAAAATCCTAGATTAAAATACCTTGTATGACAAAAGAATCTTTTTAACGTCGATTACATTTTTCATTAAATTGGGGAAGGGCAAAAAAGACACTTCAATACAAATGAAAACTACAGTATATTTTTTCTACTCTAGTATTTTGTTTTTCTGTGTGTTGTTTTAAATCCCAAAATACTGTTTAATTCAGTAATTGGAGCTGTGACCTTCACATCCCATATTTCTATCTTCTCCAGAAGTAAGTTTCACAGGCTCTCTACCTAATTAAAGAATTTAGCAGGGTTTTGATAATAGATATTATTATGCTATGCAAACCATGTGCATAGGTACATAGAACAGATATGCATTTAATGGGGAGACCGAGATGAATGAAATCTTTATACAGGACCTAAAAATTTCATTACGTCCATTAGTTTCAATCTTTTCTCCCAAAGCCTCTTATCAAAGCCACTAATAAGGAATACAACTGACTGCTCTGACCTTAAACTTTATTTATGTCTTTACGGGACAATACTAGTGAAAACTAAAGTGCCCTAAAGACAAGGAACAAATCGGGGGAGGGGGGCGGGTGTCACAAGTCAGAACAGTGCAAAGTGAGGCAGCGTAGGCTGGTCCCCTTTGACTGATGGTTCTGGAGACAGAGAACATGAATATGACAACAGAAACAAAACTCTTCCTTCTGTATCTTACTCTGTTGCTGTCGTTCTACAGTCGCTAAGTCGTGTCCGACTCTTTGCGACCCCATGAACTGCAACAGCATGCCAGGCTTCCCTGTTCTTCACTATCTCCTGGAGCTTGCTCAAATTTATGTCCACTGAGTCTGTGATGCCATCCAACCATCTTAACCTCTGTCGTCCCCTTCTCTTGCCCTTAACCTTTCCCAGCATCAGGGTCTTTTCCAATGAGTCGGCTCTTCTAATCAGGTGGCCAAAGTACTGGAGCTTCAGCTGTATCACTCTAAATTCTTTTGGTTTACCACAAGAGAAGGGACAAGTCAGAAGTCAGCATGGTAGAGTAAAAAAGAATTCAGGGCAAGTTGTTCGGGGTGGAGGGGTGAAGTAATAACTGTGATGTGAGGTCTGAGGCAAGTTTCCACTAAACAGAACAGGGGGACTGGATGGTCACAGAGTTCTTTGTAACTCCAAAATTCTGTGCAATGGATGAATGTCAGCCTTTGTCTGCCCCAGCTCTTTTAGCTGTTGTCACTGATGTGAGAACCTGTTGTGCCTGAACTAATCTCAGTGGAGGGAGGCGTATTAGTAGTTTGCAGGCATACAAGAGATCCCTACACACTGATACACAAACACACAGGACCAAGGAACCCATCTAACAATAACAGTAACAGATGTGACCTTCCAATACTTTTTGTTTATGGGGAATAAGGTTTCAACCTGTAGCTAATTTTTTGTGGGGTGAGATCTTTGATTTTTTGTCCTGTTTCCTGCCCTGCCTGGCATCACCAACCTACTCTCACAATTGATTTGGGTGGGCAGTGAAAGACATAACCCCCAACCACTGGCCCCAGGAGTGGACACGTGACTCAGACTAGCTGATCAGAGCCTATTTTTAAGATTGATTATGGGGCAAAATGAGAAGCACCACTTTCCCCCTGGGATTACGAACTCTGTATACAGAGTAAACAAATTAGCAATTGCCAGGGATCACCTTTGTTTTCTGAGAATGAAGCCTACATTGGAAAAAAGAAATGCAAAAAAGGAAAAAGAGGAGATACTGATGACATCGTTTTGTCTTCTAAATTCCAGACACATTAGAAGCAAACTTCTTTGGACGTCACAGGTGTTATCTTTGAACCAATATTTCTCCCTTTTATGTGTGCATATAATCTAGTTTGACTGGATCTCTGTCATTTACAGCCAAGGTAGTTCTAATTTATCAGCAGTGGCCAAGAAAGCAGATGTTGGCTTATGCGAGTTATCTAACCAGAGCAATGGTTGAGGGAAGAGCTGTGGGCTTCGAGCAGGAAGACTACCATCATAAGTGAACAGGCTAACCTGTCTTCAAAGTTCTAAAGAACCTTTCAGCAGCAAACGTGTGCCTGTGGTTCTTTTCTCTTGGTCCTAGGGAGAAGCATGCACAAGCAAAGTAAATAAGATAAGTAAGTAAAAGATGGTCCCTCACCTTGACAATTTCTTTAGGAAGGGGAGAACAGACCCCATATTCTCCACATTCTGCCCCTCAAAATAATGCTCCTGTTACCTGGAAAACTGCATCTTATTTTAACCTTTAGTTAGGAATTTAAATAGTTGATACTTTCGGAAATATCTAGCCATCTTAGTCCCCTTTAGCCTACGTAACCCTACAGTACCCTATAGACTACGTAACTCTATAGTCTCTTACCCTCAATGGCTAACATCTGCATGTATACACAGTCTCGGTATTCTGAATTTCATCTGTTCCCACTGTCTATTCTTCACCTGAAGTCATAATTCCATTTCACATCATAATCACTTCCCTGGAGCACTGCTGCTCTAGATAGGGAATAAAGCAGCAGGAGTACACGAACTCTCAGAAATACAAATCCTGATTTCTTACAGCAACGGATATCCTTCAGTAAGCCTATTTGGCTTTATACAGATTGCACCCTCCTGGAGTCCCACAGAGTAGTACATGAATGCTAGAAAACGCACCTATGTAAAATATGCTGGTCTGTCATAAGGCAAGACCAAACATGGTAGGGTGAGGCAGGATGAAGCAAATGCCTCTCAGGTGTCACTCAAAGTAATTGTTAGCTGCTACTAATAGGGCAACATTCACTAGGAAGAATAAAATATCTCTGGAACCATCCTTATTAAGCCAAACTTAACAAGAATTTGCACCAGACAGTGGCTATGGAAGTCACTAATGAAAGTTCCTCCGACCTGGAGAAATGCCAACCCATGGAGGATGAATGTCTTCAGCCTTTGGTACAAGCTCTTTCATATTTTCCCTATCATTGCAAACATTCTTGTTGTCTTCTGGCTGTCACTATTTTTCTTTTCTCCCTTGCCTTGTGTCCAAATCTCTCCTCTCACCCCACAAAAAGAAAGAGATACAGAGGCTATAAAATAAAATATGCTATCATTAATTACTTGAGAGACACAAATTAAAACATCTCCATCAGACAAGATACATTTTCTATTTCACTGATACTAGAAATGGAACAAACCCTTAGCAGAAGGGATAAGGATGGTCACAATGCCTAATTTCCTTGTGTCTCCAAGCCTAAAATTGGGCAGCAAGCTCTTTGCATCTTCTGAGACTTTAAATGCACATCAATAAATGTTCATTCTAAATTAACTATACTTGGAAAGAACTGAAAATTTCCTGGAAAGATCCATGCTTGACTTGTTTTATTTATTTATTTTTTATTCCTAATGGTACATGCCCATAGCAAGTACCTAAAAGGTAACAGTTTGCTGCACCAAAAGAAACAGTGATTAGCTTAGCGGTAATACAGCCAGGCTAATGAGTTTAGCGAGCCACCTGAGAAGCACATGGAAGCAGGAAGAGGCTGTTAAGAGAGAGCAGATGAGTAAGATGAGTAAGTAAAATTCTATTGCTACTTCAGGAAAAGTTGCTTACAAGCCATTAGCATTTTCTTCCTATGTTGAGGGTAGCTATTGATTTTTAACATAATCTGTACCTTCTTTAAAAATGTTCACAGAAGCAGGACCACAGCCTTGAATGCATTTATTTTCACTACCAACACAATCAAGTGAGATGCACTAGATGAAAGTGCATTTTTACTGGGACTGACAAGGCAATAGTGTGTGTGGGCTGGAAGGAAGGCGTGTTTATCATCATCTTCAAACTATTCAGGGTATTGTTCCTGGCATGCCTGGTGGTTCAGACAGTAAAGAATCTGCCTGCAGTGCAGGAGACCTGAGTTCAATTCCTGGTTCGGGAAGATCCCCTGGAGAAGAGATAGGCTACCTACTCCAGTATTCTTGGGCTTCCCTCGTGGCTCAGCTGGTAAAGAATCCACCTGCAATGCAGGAAACCTGGGTTAAATCCCTGGGTTGGGAAGATACCCTGGAGAAGGGAATGGTTACCCATTCCAGTATTCTTCCCTGGAGAATTCCATGGACAGAGGAGCCTGGTGGGGTACAGTCCTTAGGGTCACAAAGAGTCAGACACGCCTGAATGACTAACACTTTCACTGTTTTTCACTTCACTTTCCTGGCATGCAGAGAACATACTTGGCAGAAGTTAACTGAAAAGAATGACTGAACAATGAATAAAAGAATTATGAGATCTCTGAGGAAACTGCTAGAAATTACCTGTACTCATTTGCTTGTAATTTGTTTGTAACTTGACCATAGCTACAAAAGCAGGGCCTTCATTTGACTTATGTCTAGGGCTTAAAATAGTACCTGATTCAGTAATTGATTGTTGGAATAAATATATGAATAAAATATATTTTCTAGTTGGAGAACCTAAAGTCATTTATTCAACGTTGACTCTTCTTAGTACAACGTAATTTTGAGAAGTATGAAATAGATAAATGTACAAGATAGGATAAATCCATAAGTACACCTAAACCTTCAATGAAAAGAAGACTTCATTTCTCCTTTCCAAAGCAGTGCCTGGTTAAATCCTGCGTACCTGATTATAAGAGCCGACTTATTGAAAAAGACCTTGATGCTGGGAAAGACTGAAGGCAAAAGGAGAAAGGGGCATTAGAGGATAAGATGGTTGGATAGCATCACTGACTCACTGGGCATGAATTTAAGCAAGCTTCTGGAAATGGTGAAGGACAGGGAAGCCTGGCATGCTGCAATCCTTGGGGTCACAAAGAGTCAGACACGACTTAGCAACTGAACAACAAATCCTGTGCCATGGCAACTGTTCAGTATGTGGTTATGAAAATTTAAGAAATTATTAGGGTTATGATAAAAGCAATTTATTTTTATTTTTCTCTTCTATCTGACCTCTTAGTTTTAGAGATGTCAGATAAAATACGTATTTTATAAAATGACATACAGAGCACAATAGGTGGAAATTTTTAAGTAAAATAAAAAATTTCAGGAAGTCATAATTCTTAAGAAGGGGTAATATATAAATAATAAGAATTCTTGTCTTTTGAAAGTAGTCCAGATTTGAGGGAAGGAGGGAAGGAAATAGAAAGGGAGAAAGAAAGACACAGAGGGCATTGATTGATTTTATTTTCACTTATTAAAAAAAAAAAATCAAAGTAAAACAAACATGCCTGCAATGTCTCTGCAACAAAATTCAAGGCGTACACAAGAAAACAAGAAAATATAAAATGAGATTAGTAGTCTATTTCTATACCTATGTTTTTGACGATTTATCTAAATTTACCTGGTACAGTACTCTAGATCTGATTATTCATTGTGAAGGGAGTATTTACAAGGTAAAAGAACAAACCCATAATGATACTCCATAAGAGGCTTTGGGTTTTCAGATTTTAACCATAAATAAACATGTATTAATTCAGTACTACATTAAAATGCTTAAAATGCATAGAATAACAACTTCTTTGAATACTAATGAGGAAATGCTTCAAAACAGGACTGAGGTTACATGAAGAGAGCTAAATACGAGTTAAGGATTATCTTTGGTATGCTTCAATAAAAGAATTACTGTTAGATCCTAGAGTGCAGAGGAACAGATGAGCCTGGTCCATTTTAAATCCCCTTTCTGAGAGCAAGCAAAGCGCAGTGACGCCCTGCTGTGCCTCTGCATTGCCTTTGTCAGCGGGGGCCAACACAGTCTAGTGCCTTCAGCTCCTAGAATCAAGGGAGCACCTGGGACTAAGTTTAAGCCAAGAGTGAGCCCTTTGCTCTTCCTCCCTGTTTGGGTCTTCCAGTCTTTAAGAAGGAAGCAGAAAAAAACTAGATTAAGCAAAGAAGCGGAGCCAAGGGCTTGACTACCCTTAAGCAGATGGTGCCAAAGAGTTATACCAAGTGGTCTTGAAAATATGACTGCTCAGTTGCTGGCTTCAAACAACACATTTGGCCACACCTTATTGGCCACTGAGTGGTCAATATGAGCAGATACTTTATATTTCTGGAACTCCATAGTCTACAGAGTACCCCATCGTGCAGCACAGGACATTGATTCCAATTGGTTCTGAAGGCATTATACACCATATTTTTCATTAGACTTTAAAAGGTAATTTCTATCTAATTCACCCTTTTTCATACACTGAATATTTCAGTTATTCTTCTTAATATTTTTTTTAAAAAGTGTTGCTTTTACATATCAAAATTTAGATTAGTAACCTGAGGCCACTTTCCTAATTTATCAGGTGTCTTCAACTCCTACTGGAGAATATTTATGGTATACCCACTCTTAAAATTATCAACCATTTACAACACATTCAACTCAAATCTTCAGGTCATTAATAAAAATACTGAATACTAAGACTTAAAACAGATTTCCTACAGGACTGTTTTCAACATCCTTTCCCAACTTGACATAAGATCATTTGACTTCCCTTGGCTAAGTCTTGTTCATTCTGGATCAAAAATTATGTAATCCAACATCGCTTAATTTTTTTAACCTAAAAAAATACGCTATGCAAACTCTTAACATACAATAGATGTGTACAATAATACAATATGTATAGAACCTTGAAAAATTAAAATATTGAAAATGGAGAAGAGGATTTAATTTCTGGTAGAGTGCTTTATGGTTGCTACGAGCAGTTATCACATGTATGCCTTTTGAGGCTTAATTTTTAATGCCTAAGAGATGTTGAAAGAAATAACAATCTGTAATAAGATTCCACGTTGGCAGACAAACACATATGTACCTGCGAGATTTTAAAAAATCATACTCATATGATGACAATTCACTTTTGGCATAAAAATAATAAAAGCTCAATATTTCATTTTCAAGTGAAAGTACTAGGCAATTCCATACATGAGACAAAAATACCTAACATGAATTTTTCTAACCATTCTTTTCAATATATAAAGCATTTTATGGACAATATTTCTTTTGTTTCCTTCTCTCATAAGGCCTAGATTATGGTTAATATCTCATGACACCAAAAGTAATACTGCAACAGATATTAAAGTATTTTTTCAGCCACTTATGCTATAAAATATTAATTGTAAGCCTGTGCATGTGCTGTGTATACAAGGGATTAGGTAACTGAGTTCCTGCTCAATTCTGAATCAATAAAAGATAACATGCACAGCATCCGTCACCATTTGCTATTCCTTTAGTACATAATAACTGCAAGTGGAAGATTTTTAAAAATATATATTTAAGCACTCATGGAGATATATGCTGGAGAAGACGTAAGCAATACTTACCTAGAAAGGATAGGTTTTTCTCCAGAAGCAAGTCCCTCAGTAGGACTTCATGCTCATGACCAATGGCACTGGGAAGTCTTAGTTAAGGAGCGTAACATTGGTAGAATTATACAACCAGAAAAAATTGCTAATAACCAGGGCTATACTCTGAGATGAAATGGAAAGTAGCGGTAATTATAAACATCCTTTATGCTATGCTAAAAACCCCTCAATTCAATTTAGGACCGTTTATTAAGCACTAAGTGCAGTAAAGAATACCAACCAGCTTTTGCCCTAAGAATTTCTAGTCTGTTACAGAGTTCCATAAATCTTCTGTGAGTTCACACTTGTCGCAAAGCCAGCATTTAGCAGCTCTTATTTTCCCAGTCCTGATGCTGGGAAAGATTGAGGGCAGAAGGAGAAGAGGGTGTCAGCGGATGAGATGGTTGGATGGCATCAGTGATGCAATCAACATGAACTTGGGCAAACTTAGGGAGATGGTGAGGGACAGGGAGGCTTGGTGTGCTGCAGTCCACGGGGCTGCAGAGTCAGACACAACTGGGTGACTGAACAGCAACACTTCTAGTCTATGACTGGTGGTCTTCTGTGACTCGGGAAACCAAACAACTGACTTGTTGAGAAGTATATGTACTCTGGAGCAAAGATCCCAGTAAATGGCTGTGGATTAGTGCGTCAGTTCAGAGGCTGTTTCAAGTCTTTCTCTTGTGTGTGCAAGTTTTCACCATTATATGGTGTATATAAATACATACATATGCTCATATAAATTTTTTGAGTGCTATTATGAGGCAGGCAGTATATCAAGTATGTTATTTTCAGTGTATTTACATATGTTTTTTCATCCTCACAGTTATTATTATCCTTATATTACAGATGAGGAAAACAAGGCTTAAAAAGGAATTTATGTAAGATCATATGGTCAATGTGTGGCAGAGCAGAGAATCAGAACAAAATCTCTGCAAAGCCTATATCTATGACCTCTGTAGAGCTACTTTAAAATATTAAAATTAATTACATAAAAATAATTGATATTAGCTAATGCTGCTGCTGCTGCTGCTGCTAAGTTGCTTCAGTCGTGTCTGACTCTGTGCAACCCTAGAGATGGAAGCCCATCAGGCTCCTCTGGTGTGTACAAAGTGTGAAAAGGAGTGTTATCCTATTGGCTATAATTTTGTCAAAGGTGTTTGGTAATACAGGCAGACTTTGGAGATACCACGGGTTCAGTTCCCGTGGTATAAAACAAATATTGCAGTAAGGCAAGTTACATGAATTTTTTGGTTTCTCAGTGCATATAAAAGTTACTATTACACTCTAGCCTGTTACGTGTTCAACAGCATTATATCTAAAAAATACATATACTCTAATTAAAAAATACTTTATTGCTAAAAAATTGCTACCATCACCTAAGCCTTCAGCAAGTCATCTTTTTGTAATTATAATACCACAGATCATCACAGCAAATACTATAATAATGAAAAACATTAAAATATTGTAAGAATTACCAAAAAGTGACATAGAGACATGAAGTGAGCAAATACTATTGGGAAAATGTTGCCGACTCAAGGCAGGGTTGCCACAAACTTTCAATTTATAAAAAACATATCTGCAAACAACAATAAAGTGAAGCACAATAAAATGAGGTGTGCCTGTAATTCTTTAATTCTCCATCTCACTAATGTCAATCTGGTCTTATCACTCCTTGGCTTAACAGGGATTCTTCGGTCCTGATCATGCACTACAAGAATCCAATTTAAATCAAATAAAGCTTAAAAATTACCTGTAAAATTCTTAGGCAATCATCCTGTCATTTATCAACAATACGAGTGGATATTATTCAAATCTTAGAATTCAAGAGGTGGGACCACTCACACACATCATCAAAACAAGTCCCAAGTCATCATCACTGTCTTTTTCTTTCTGTTGTCCCTCCTCTCCATGTACAGGACTGTGCTTATTTCTCACTGAAAACAAATTATTAAATCATAAAATTTCACACATTCATAGAGTCCACTGAAGACATCTGATGAATATCTCTCAATGGTCTCTCATTCCTAGGGGCATCCCATGTTTCCGAACTAAATAATTTACTTCCAGTCCACATAAATGTGCTCTCACTTTTACTGCTGTGAATTATTTACATCTAAAATGTTGAATCATGATACTGATGGTACAGGAGTGAAAACCAGAGCACTTCAAGCTTCCTGCATCATTATCTTTCCTTGTTCCACAGTTCAGGTCTTTGTCTAATAGCTGGGTCCTAAAGTCACACTTTGGAAAGTTGAGGTGGCTGGTTTCTCACACCTTTTGTGTCTGTGAATATAACTTGTGGCAGGAAAATAACATGTGGGTGGACACAGTTATATAGGAAAAATTATAGTAGACACCAAAAGAAAAAGAAAGCAACGACAATTTATATACGCTTTGCAATCTAGGGTGCCATTTTGATGTCTTATTAATAAATCACCAACTTACTTTACTCTCCTTACACAAATGCCTACACATAACATTTTCACAATGGAGTAAAAGGTTTTGTGCCTATTCTATTTATTAAATGTGTGCTTTCTTTCTAACAGAATGATGTAATTTAACAAGAGTAAGCAATGTAAACATTACCAAATTATCAGAACAACATACAAATAGCATTTGCACTCATATGAAAATCCAATCATTTTTATTCAGTGTGAAATAAAACAATTCCTGTTGATCAGCNACACCTTATTGGCCACTGAGTGGTCAATATGAGCAGATACTTTATATTTCTGGAACTCCATAGTCTACAGAGTACCCCATCGTGCAGCACAGGACATTGATTCCAATTGGTTCTGAAGGCATTATACACCATATTTTTCATTAGACTTTAAAAGGTAATTTCTATCTAATTCACCCTTTTTCATACACTGAATATTTCAGTTATTCTTCTTAATATTTTTTTTAAAAAGTGTTGCTTTTACATATCAAAATTTAGATTAGTAACCTGAGGCCACTTTCCTAATTTATCAGGTGTCTTCAACTCCTACTGGAGAATATTTATGGTATACCCACTCTTAAAATTATCAACCATTTACAACACATTCAACTCAAATCTTCAGGTCATTAATAAAAATACTGAATACTAAGACTTAAAACAGATTTCCTACAGGACTGTTTTCAACATCCTTTCCCAACTTGACATAAGATCATTTGACTTCCCTTGGCTAAGTCTTGTTCATTCTGGATCAAAAATTATGTAATCCAACATCGCTTAATTTTTTTAACCTAAAAAAATACGCTATGCAAACTCTTAACATACAATAGATGTGTACAATAATACAATCTGTATAGAACCTTGAAAAATTAAAATATTGAAAATGGAGAAGAGGATTTAATTTCTGGTAGAGTGCTTTATGGTTGCTATGAGCAGTTATCACATGTATGCCTTTTGAGGCTTAATTTTTAATGCCTAAGAGATGTTGAAAGAAATAACAATCTGTAATAAGATTCCACGTTGGCAGACAAACACATATGTACCTGCGAGATTTTAAAAAATCATACTCATATGATGACAATTCACTTTTGGCATAAAAATAATAAAAGCTCAATATTTCATTTTCAAGTGAAAGTACTAGGCAATTCCATACATGAGACAAAAATACCTAACATGAATTTTTCTAACCATTCTTTTCAATATATAAAGCATTTTATGGACAATATTTCTTTTGTTTCCTTCTCTCATAAGGCCTAGATTATGGTTAATATCTCATGACACCAAAAGTAATACTGCAACAGATATTAAAGTATTTTTTCAGCCACTTATGCTATAAAATATTAATTGTAAGCCTGTGCATGTGCTGTGTATACAAGGGATTAGGTAACTGAGTTCCTGCTCAATTCTGAATCAATAAAAGATAACATGCACAGCATCCGTCACCATTTGCTATTCCTTTAGTACATAATAACTGCAAGTGGAAGATTTTTAAAAATATATATTTAAGCACTCATGGAGATATATGCTGGAGAAGACGTAAGCAATACTTACCTAGAAAGGATAGGTTTTTCTCCAGAAGCAAGTCCCTCAGTAGGACTTCGTGCTCATGACCAATGGCACTGGGAAGTCTTAGTTAAGGAGCGTAACATTGGTAGAATTATACAACCAGAAAAAATTGCTAATAACCAGGGCTATACTCTGAGATGAAATGGAAAGTAGCGGTAATTATAAACATCCTTTATGCTATGCTAAAAACCCCTCAATTCAATTTAGGACCGTTTATTAAGCACTAAGTGCAGTAAAGAATACCAACCAGCTTTTGCCCTAAGAATTTCTAGTCTGTTACAGAGTTCCATAAATCTTCTGTGAGTTCACACTTGTCGCAAAGCCAGCATTTAGCAGCTCTTATTTTCCCAGTCCTGATGCTGGGAAAGATTGAGGGCAGAAGGAGAAGAGGGTGTCAGCGGATGAGATGGTTGGATGGCATCAGTGATGCAATCAACATGAACTTGGGCAAACTTAGGGAGATGGTGAGGGACAGGGAGGCTTGGTGTGCTGCAGTCCACGGGGCTGCAGAATCAGACACAACTGGGTGACTGAACAGCAACACTTCTAGTCTATGACTGGTGGTCTTCTGTGACTCGGGAAACCAAACAACTGACTTGTTGAGAAGTATATGTACTCTGGAGCAAAGATCCCAGTAAATGGCTGTGGATTAGTGCGTCAGTTCAGAGGCTGTTTCAAGTCTTTCTCTTGTGTGTGCAAGTTTTCACCATTATATGGTGTATATAAATACATACATATGCTCATATAAATTTTTTGAGTGCTATTATGAGGCAGGCAGTATATCAAGTATGTTATTTTCAGTGTATTTACATATGTTTTTTCATCCTCACAGTTATTATTATCCTTATATTACAGATGAGGAAAACAAGGCTTAAAAAGGAATTTATGTAAGATCATATGGTCAATGTGTGGCAGAGCAGAGAATCAGAACAAAATCTCTGCAAAGCCTATATCTATGACCTCTGTAGAGCTACTTTAAAATATTAAAATTAATTACATAAAAATAATTGATATTAGCTAATGCTGCTGCTGCTGCTGCTGCTAAGTTGCTTCAGTCGTGTCTGACTCTGTGCAACCCTAGAGATGGAAGCCCATCAGGCTCCTCTGGTGTGTACAAAGTGTGAAAAGGAGTGTTATCCTATTGGCTATAATTTTGTCAAAGGTGTTTGGTAATACAGGCAGACTTTGGAGATACCACGGGTTCAGTTCCCGTGGTATAAAACAAATATTGCAGTAAGGCAAGTTACATGAATTTTTTGGTTTCTCAGTGCATATAAAAGTTACTATTACACTCTAGCCTGTTACGTGTTCAACAGCATTATATCTAAAAAATACATATACTCTAATTAAAAAATACTTTATTGCTAAAAAATTGCTACCATCACCTAAGCCTTCAGCAAGTCATCTTTTTGTAATTATAATACCACAGATCATCACAGCAAATACTATAATAATGAAAAACATTAAAATATTGTAAGAATTACCAAAAAGTGACATAGAGACATGAAGTGAGCAAATACTATTGGGAAAATGTTGCCGACTCAAGGCAGGGTTGCCACAAACTTTCAATTTATAAAAAACATATCTGCAAACAACAATAAAGTGAAGCACAATAAAATGAGGTGTGCCTGTAATTCTTTAATTCTCCATCTCACTAATGTCAATCTGGTCTTATCACTCCTTGGCTTAACAGGGATTCTTCGGTCCTGATCATGCACTAAAAGAATCCAATTTAAATCAAATAAAGCTTAAAAATTACCTGTAAAATTCTTAGGCAATCATCCTGTCATTTATCAACAATACGAGTGGATATTATTCAAATCTTAGAATTCAAGAGGTGGGACCACTCACACACATCATCAAAACAAGTCCCAAGTCATCATCACTGTCTTTTTCTTTCTGTTGTCCCTCCTCTCCATGTACAGGACTGTGCTTATTTCTCACTGAAAACAAATTATTAAATCATAAAATTTCACACATTCATAGAGTCCACTGAAGACATCTGATGAATATCTCTCAATGGTCTCTCATTACTAGGGGCATCCCATGTTTCCGAACTAAATAATTTACTTCCAGTCCACATAAATGTGCTCTCACTTTTACTGCTGTGAATTATTTACATCTAAAATGTTGAATCATGATACTGATGGTACAGGAGTGAAAACCAGAGCACTTCAAGCTTCCTGCATCATTATCTTTCCTTGTTCCACAGTTCAGGTCTTTGTCTAATAGCTGGGTCCTAAAGTCACACTTTGGAAAGTTGAGGTGGCTGGTTTCTCACACCTTTTGTGTCTGTGAATATAACTTGTGGCAGGAAAATAACATGTGGGTGGACACAGTTATATAGGAAAAATTATAGTAGACACCAAAAGAAAAAGAAAGCAACGACAATTTATATACGCTTTGCAATCTAGGGTGCCATTTTGATGTCTTATTAATAAATCACCAACTTACTTTACTCTCCTTACACAAATGCCTACACATAACATTTTCACAATGGAGTAAAAGGTTTTGTGCCTATTCTATTTATTAAATGTGTGCTTTCTTTCTAACAGAATGATGTAATTTAACAAGAGTAAGCAATGTAAACATTACCAAATTATCAGAACAACATACAAATAGCATTTGCACTCATATGAAAATCCAATCATTTTTATTCAGTGTGAAATAAAACAATTCCTGTTGATCAGCCTTGAAAACAGCTAAGCAAGTGTATTTACGTTACATTAAACTGCCACTATCTCAATGCAAAGATAAAATCAATTCTCTATAAACTTCCCAGCCTGTTTTATTCTGCATGGTAAAAGCAANCAATTCCTGTTGATCAGCCTTGAAAACAGCTAAGCAAGTGTATTTACGTTACATTAAACTGCCACTATCTCAATGCAAAGATAAAATCAATTCTCTATAAACTTCCCAGCCTGTTTTATTCTGCATGGTAAAAGCAATCACTAATTTGAAACTTTGCGAAGATATATACATCTTGATTATGTTTTGTTTGATATAAACATGTATAAAATACAAAATCTAGAATATAAAGTTTATAAAAACAGTAATTTTACAAGCAATAGGCATAATGGAACTGTGAAATTATAATCTAGCCAGTGAATACAATTTATAGGCATACATCATTATCTTTATCAATTGAAAGCATATATCATTATCTTTATCAATTGAAATCATGTACTACATTAAATTCTACTGGCAGTAGCACAACCAAAAAAGGAAAGTGGATGATGGCAAAAATATAAGGAAAATACTCCAAACCAAATTTAAAATGCTTCATAAGCAGAAACACTTAGACTTTCTCTATAATAATACCTATTATTGATGTATGGCAGTGACCATGGGGCAAAACTTGTAAATAACCTCACAAGCCATTTTCTTCGCCAGCAATACAGCAATCTAGTTTCCCGTAAGCAGCTCAACTATTACTGAAAAACAGCCTCCTGGCATTTACAAAGCAGTTGACTTCATACTTTAGTCCATGCATACATAATTAGATAGTTATATTTAAAATCAATATGCAATCCTTCAAAAGACATTATGCTTTTAAAACCTTAACTTTAAATTGATTTTTAACTATTTTATGTGCTTTAAAATTAACATGTAATTCCACCCCAGATACTCTAAGATGGTGTTAGTTGTTTTGTGGATGTGCTAAACTTTATCACTGTGGCAACGTGGGGGTTGCCATTCCGACAATTTCTAACACTATCATTAATTTTACACTGAAAATGGAGGCATAGTTTCACTATGGTCTAATAAAAGGTTGAACTCACAACAATGCTGTGACTTTGTTAAGTTAGACTGAGAGGAACAAATTAGGAGAATAAATATGCAAAGGGCTATAATATAGATACTGAGTATTCTTAAAAGTGGGCTCTGTTGAAAGATTTATTTTTCAAAGGTTAATTTCGTGAAAAAAAGAAAGTGAATCAATTTTTTTCTTTTACAAAAATTTCACTAACTCTAAGCCTTCATGAAGCAAAGTGGAATACAAACACACACACACACACGACTAGCAAAGCTTCTAACAAAAAGCCTCCTGATTGGTAATCACTGAGTCATAACTGGTCACAATGCCATCTGTGCTAACAAAACCCAGGAAGGGCATGTNTAATAGGCTCCAGTTTCATCCACCTCATTAGAACCGATTCAAATGTATTCTTTTTAATGGCTGAGTAATACTCCATTGTGTATATGTACCACCGCTTTCTTATCCATTCATCTGCTCATGGACATCTAGGTTGTTTCCATGTCCTGGCTATTATAAACAGTGCTGTGATGAACATTGGGGTACATGTGTCTCTTTCAATTCTGGTTTCCTCAGTGTGTATGCCCAGCAGTGGGACTGCTTGGTCATAAGGCAGTTCTATTTCCAGTTTTTTAAGGAATCTCCACACTGTTCTCCATAGTGGCTGTACTAGTTTGCATTCTGTTCTCCACATCCTCTCCAGCATTTATTGCTTGTAGACTTTTGGGTCTCAGCCATTCTGACTGGCGTGAAATGGTACCTCACTGTGGTTTTGATTTGTATTTCTTTGATAATGAGGGATGTTGAGCATCTTTTCATGTGTTTGTTAGCCATCTGTATGTCTTCTTTGGAGAAATGTCTATTTAGTTCTTTGGCCCATTTTTTTATTGGGTCGTTTATTTTTCTGGAATTGAGCTGCAGGAGTTGCTTGTATATTTTTGAGATTAGTTGTTTGTCAGTTGCTTCATTTGCTATTATTTTCTCCCATTTCGAAGGCTGCCTTTTCACCTTGCTTATAGTTTCCTTTTTTGTGCAGAAGCTTTTAAGTTTAATTAGGTCCCATTTGTTTATTTTTGCTTTTATTTCCAATATTCTGGGGGGGTGGGTCATAGAGGATCGTGCTGTGATTTATGTCAGAGAGTTTAACACACTTTTTAAGGCTACAATTTTTCCTCTAAATTCTCTTTTAGCTACATGACACAAGTTCTGCTGCCACTTACAAATATTTTGTAGTTCCCATTATGACTTAAATCTCTGATTCATACATTATTTTAAAACATTTCATTTTTAATACTCCAATTTGATTAGATTGTGGCAACCTCCAAATTATTTTAATTTGGAAGTATGTGCTTGACTTTCTTTGTGTTTTTGTATGTGACCCAATTTTTATGAATGTTTCAAAAATCACTCTAGTTCCTATTTTAGAGGTACAGGGTTCAGGTATGTCTAGTGTATCAGGATTTTTAATTGTACTATTCAAATCTTCTATATTATTACTAATATTTCCCAAACTACATATGTACTATTCTACTTGCACTGTCACTTTGTCAGCTTCTCCATATAATTCTGTCAATGTTTCCTTTCTATATTAAGAGGCTATATTGTTGGGTGTACAAACTCATTGTTCTAAGAATGAAATTTTGTCTTTTGGCGTCGTCATGACCTTCGTAATCTCGTGTGTGTGTGTGTGTTAAACATAAAATTACCTAATGGTGATAATGCTGCCCCCCTTTTCTTTTGAATAGTATCTATCTAATACATCTGGTATTTCATTTATTTAATCTTCACTGTATCATTACGTCTTAGGTCTGACTCTTATTAATAGCATTTAGCCAGATTTCCTAAAATCAAATTTGGAAATCTCTCCTTTTTCAAGAGTGGGTTTAATCTACCTGTAACTGAGACATCTGGACTTACCCTGCCCTCCTACTCTCCATGCCCTGGTCATCATGTTCTTCGCCTCTCCCGTTTACTACCTCTAAATTGATTACATTTTCTTTATGCCCTCTCTCTGTCTTTATTCCCTGAAAAATATCAATAATATGGTTTTTTCAATGTTTGTTTGTTTTTGGCTGTCCCGAGTCTTCATTTCCGTACTTGCAGTGAGCAAGGGCCACTCTTCACGTGGTGTGCAGGCTTCCCATTGCAGCGGCTTCTCTTGTGGAGGAGTCTGGCTCTAGAAGTACAGGCTTCACTAATCACAGTGCATGAGATTCACTGCTCTGCAGCATGTGGGATCCTCCTGGACCAGGGATGGACTCTGGGTCCCCAACCTTGGCAGGCAGATTCTTACCTACTGGACCACCCGGGAAGGTCCAATAACATAGTTTGCAACTACTTCTTTAGTAGTTCTCTCAAATTTTTTTCTAATCTAATCATACCTCCTTGGTAATTCTTCATGAAAGGAACTTAGAATGCACTCACTCCAACCAGAAAGTCCCCTTTCTTCATCAGCTTCCATGATACCATGCCTATTATTTTTGTCTGACCATCTTGTTTGTAAACACCATTTCCTAATTAATTTCTGTGATGGTTAGTTTTATGTGTCAACGTTATTGGACCACAAGGTGACATATTTTGTTAAACATTACTCTGTATGTTTGTAAGGGTATTTCTGGATGAGATTCACAATTTATTTGGTAGATTGAATAAAGCAGATTGCCTTCCCTGATGTGGGGGGTGGGCCTCATCCAGTCAGCTGAAGGACTGACTAGAAGAAAAGGGATGAGTAGAAGAGGATTCTTTATGTCTGACTGCCTTTGATTTGGGACATCGGCATTCTCCTTTCTTTGAACTCGACCTAAAATATTGGCTCCTCCTGAGTCTCAAGTCTGCAGATCTTTGGACCAGAACTAGGCCACTGGCTGTCCTATGTCTTTAGCTTGCTGACTAACTATAGATCTTGGGATTTATTAGCCTCTATTGCCATGTGAATCAATTTCTTATCATCTCTCTCCCTCTCCCCTGACATCTCCTCTCAGGCTCTGTCTCTCTACACAAAACACACACACACACACACACACACACACACACACACACTCTTGGTTCTATTCCTCTGGAAAATCCCCTACATAGTCTCTTTCTACTTTTAAAAATATTTTTAAACATTCAATGTTTATTTAAATTTATCAACATGTTTGTCAATTTCCTCTTTCAGTGCTGCTTCCTGAATGCCACATTCCAATTTTAAATTCAATATTAAAAACTGGATATTATTACTAAAGCATCTCTTTTATTAGTGCTTTCAGCTAGGATCACTGAGTAGCAAGATCTTTGGTTCTGCCTTATCTGAAACTATCTTCACTGAGTTCTCAGTCTTGAATGATAACATAGCTGGGTATAGAATCACATGCTAAGAGCTCTTTGAAGACATAATTCCATTGTCTCTTGACATCTATTACTGATAAGAACCCTATTGCCAGATGAATAGCTGAAATTATAGTACATTTATAAAACAGAATATTACTCAGCCATAAAAGGAACAAACTTGAGTCAGTTGTAGTGAAGTGGATGAATCTAGAATCTCTTATACAGAGTGAATTAAGTGAGAAAGAGAAAAATCAAGTATTGTATATTAACACATATATATGGAAGCTAGACCCTGATAGCTCAGTTGGTAAAGAATCCGCCTGCAATGCAGGAGACACTGGTTCAATTCCTCGGTCAGGAAGATCCCCTGGAGAAGGAATAGGCTACCCATTCCAGTATTCTGGCCTGGTGAATCCCATGGACTGTACAGTCTGTGGGGTTGCAAAGAGTCGGACACGACTGAGTGACTTTCACTTTCACTTCATGGAATCTAGAAAAACAGTACTGATGGACATGGTAGAGAATGGACTTGTAGACACAGTGGGGGAAGATGAGGCTGGGAAGAATTAAGAAGGCAGCACAGATATATATGTGTATGTATGTATATATATATGTGGGTGTCTGTGTATATATACTGTCACGTGTAAAAAAGATAGTGGGAAGTTCCTAAATAGCAAACAGGCCAACCTAGCGCTGTGATGACTAGAAGGGTGGGATAGGGGGAGGGGAGGAAGGCTCGGGAGTGAAGGGATACAATATAATTATAATGGATCTATGATGTTGAACAGCAGAAATCAACACAAAATTGTAAAGCAACTTTCCACTAATAGAAAAATAAATAAAATTTAAAAAAGAATTCTGTCAGTCTAATAGTAATCCCTATATAGGTAATTTGTCTTTTATTTCTAGTTGCTATTAGAATTTCCTTCGCTATTCAATAGTTTCATCACTGTGCACCTGGATATGGCTCTTTTTAGTTAGCCTGCTTGGAATTAGCTATTTTTCACGAGCCTAAGGATGAACACATTTAACTAGCTTGAAAAAAATGAGTCATCTTAGCTTTGGTCTCCAATTTTTTTGTAAAGCTTACATTAGACATCTTTTAGAAGGTCTTATCTCCTGTCTCCTACCCCTATAAAGTGTTTATATTATCTCTTGTGTTATACTAAAGTTGATTTCTTCAGATCCATCCTAGAATCCACTAACACTTGTTCTAATCTTCCAATTTTGATTTCTGGTATGTAATTCAACAGTTTACTCACCAAATGAGCTTTTAACTTCACTGACAATGATTTCATTTCTAAATTATTTTTTTTAATGTGTTTTCATTCTATTTTCTTTTGTTTATCCAATTATGATCTTTGTTTTTACTTACTCAATCAGCTCATATATTAATTTTGTAGCTTTCAAATGTCATCATATAGATTAAATTTATAGTGTCTTCATTATCTCATCTCTAGTCCATAGTATACCATTTCTCTACCTATCTATTGACCTGTCTACCTATTTACCTATCTTCCCTATGACAGTGGTTTCCTCACTTGCTTTGTAAATTTTTACTGTGAGTTTATTTTCAGAAAGAATTGTTTGACCTGTGCTGTGGAAATAACCATGACAAAGTAGTTTCATGTTTACTTTTGCAGAGACTGGTTTTATTGTTAATTTCTTAGCTCAGACTTCCTATAGTAAATAAGAGTACACATCTGAACCTATTCCCACAAATGGCTGACCTATTTCTAATTTCACTCTCCCCTCCTAATACTCTACAACCCAAGTCCATAGGCAGTAAGCAAGTCTCCCTGACATTTTCTCCAGGCAAGGGGAGTTTCCCAGTCTTTTTTTTTTTTTTTTAATGGTTTGGGTTATATGTTGAAGCTCAATTCCAGGTCCTTGCTGCACATCTTTCCCTATGGCAGGTGTAGGGTTTAAAAATCCCAGCTCTGGCCTTTTATGATTATATCTAAAGCTAACAATTCTTATGGACTAACATGGTGTGAGTCCCTGTTCAACACTCCAAATACACATTCTCTTTCGACTTTTTGATTTTCTTTGTTGTTGTCTCTTTGGTCTATCATTTCTGTGTCTTTGTCATGGCAACACAGCCCAACAACCAAAAATTATTTTGTTCTGCTCCTGAAGTTTTTAGAAACCCTCCAATAAGAAGTTTAAAAGAAAGCTTGTTTGTTTGCTATTTTTCTGGAGTTAAAATTATATAAGTATATATATTTACACAAAGTCCTCCCATAAAGTTGCAGCCCCAAACAACTGCAAGAAGGGCAGGTGGCAAATACGTTGAGTAGGTTGGAGAGTGGAACCACCAAAATCACTCGTGAAGTCCTCTCTTTTGCATGGTGTCTGAGCCAGGCAGGGGACTGGGAGAATGGTCGTTGGGGGCTAGAAAATAAATTGTTACCCTGACCCATCCAAAGCCTGCTACCGTGTCACAGACCAAAGCACGGCAGTAATCAACAAGCTTGGGAAACAAGACAACTTGTTTCTGGGGGTTGAGAATCAGTTTGGCTTCTTAGACTTGCATTTTTTTGGTGTATGTGGCGGTGAGTGGCATTGTGTGTGTAGGGGGCGGAGGGGAGTTAAACACCAGTTTCCTTACAGGCTCATTATTTGGCAATTTGGGCTAGACTTGATGAAGACAGCTTCTCCTTATGTGGTGTTAAGTGGAGTAGATCATTTGGGTGCTGGACAATTTGCTTTCATGATGACTCACAGCTTTGGCAGATCTGTGCTTGCTGTGATATCAGGCATGACTGTGGGAGAGGGGCTTTGGTTTTTCCCCATTTGGGTCTGTCTAAGGTCTGCCTGAACTTCCCCTAGAATTGACGGGTAGGTTCCAAGTGTAAGCATCCCAAGGAACCAGGTAGAAGTTTATGGCTTCTTAGAATCTAGCCTCAGATTTATATGAGAAGATCATAATTTTTATTTACATCTTCCTCACAAGAGGGAAAACATGCCTTCTGAAGGAAAGGTAAACTTGCAAAGCAATGCAGTACAATATCTGCAAATGGACCACATGGAACGGTGGTTATGCACTGAGTCTAGGATCAGATTTGGTTTGGCTCTTCTACCTGCTAGCTGTGTCATCTTGATAAGTTAATTAATGTCTGTGACCTTCAGTTCCCTCGTTGGTACAAGAGTGTAACACTGGTGCTTACTTTGCAGGGTTATTGTGATGATGAAATAACACACAAAAAACACTAACGTGCTATTTGAGACTTGAGCTGTTACAGCTGTTAGGCTGTTGCCGTAGTTGGTATTAGATCACACCATGGTCTGCTTTCTGCCTCCCAACATCACATTGTCATTATTTGTTACTTTCTATGGTCCAGAGCGGAGAAGGCAATGGCATCCCACTCCAGTACTCTTGCCTGGAAACTCCCATGGACAGAGGAGCCTGGTAGGCTGCGGTCCATGGGGTCGCTGAGTCAGACACGACTGAGCGACTTCACCTTCACTTTTCACTTTCATGCATTGGAGAAGGAAATGGCAACCCACTCCAGTGTTCTTGCCTGGAGAATCCCAGGGGTGATGGAGCCCAATGGGCTGCCGTCTGTGGGGTCGCACAGAGTCGGACACAACTGAAGCGACTTAGCAGCAGCAGCAGCATGGTCCAGAGGGTTAAAAACAGAAAGACTTCATGAGGTGTGTGTTAAGTCAGGAGCCTGCTTTTACCAGGCACATGTTGCCACAGCCTTGGAGAGACAGCAGAAGTGAGTCTAGTCTACATGCAACCTGGGGGCAAGGCCAGATTCCCTCCTCTTACACGTCTGCCCTGACCCACCCCTTTGTGGGATTCAGGGTGTTCCCATCCAGAATCAAACATGTTCTCTGGAAAGAACCTGATGGAAATCCCTATAATCACAGAAGAAACCGATTCCACACTTCCACCCCCAACCCACCCCCATGCCCAGCTTAGGGCATTTCAAGCATTTGACTTTACCCAAATCACTAACACTCACACCCACGTTTAGAACTACTCCTTTCCTTACTGTAAGCTCAAACAAGCAGCCAGCTACTGTAGAAAGGAACCAAGGCAAATAAGCAGATGATTCATCTACATTTTTAAGGTCGCAGGAAGTCTTGCCCACTGCAAAGGGTGCCATCTGCTCAGGTTACACCTGGATAAAACAAAGACAAGACCCTATATAGCTGAGACCTCTAATCCAGTGTCATCAATGGATTTAAGCATGACAGGTGAGCCAGCATGGAGCTGACTATACACTGGATAGTAGCAATCAGGAGAGAAAACAAGATGAAGTGAGGGATGGATGCTACAGGGATAAAGATGAGACTGATCATTTGGAAAGAAAATTGATGTGCAGACAGCATGGTGGTGTTAGAATCTGGTTCTCCCTCCACTGAAAAACAAACAAACAAAACAATCCCTTCAGTTGAAAAGCTGGATGGGGAAGATGGCTGCTCTCAAGCACACCAAGAGTTCCACCTCGTCACATGACTGCTCCAGAGGTGGAGCTCCAGAACAGCAAAGCCTAAAATACCAGCTAGAATTGGATCACTTCCTCAAATGCTTAAGGTCTTTGAATATCAAGGTTATGAAGGTCCCAAGTTATATATCCATGGAGTTGGTTTGCCAGTGTCTTTTCTGGACAATCTCAACATTACCCATGGTGTATAGGAGCCTACTTTCTCTTGCTTGCAGTTGGAAGTATGTCTCCTAAGAATTCCAGGCAGCTTGCTAAGCTTTCCTGCAGCACAGGAATGATCTCTAAAGCAGTCTGATCTCATTCAACAACCTGAATAAGAAATATCTTTCACCATTAGGGAATCCTAAAGGGACAGATTATAACTCTGCCCTCTAACTAGCACATAATCATGTAAGAAATAACTTGAACTAGAGTCATCAAAAAAGTATTATGTAAGGACGAAAGGAAGAAGTCTTCAAAGCATGAATATTCACACTGATTGGATTCTTGTCTCAGGCAACTCATAGCTCTACAGCCAGTACACGCCATCAACTCTTATTCAACAAACAAACAGTCAACAGAAATTTATTCAGCACATGGTTAATGCCAAGAACATACTTAATTGTACCACAGATTCCATCCTCCAAATCTGGATATTCTTTTGAATCTTTCCCTTGGCCAAAACCTCAAAGTTCAGTTCAATTCTCACCTCCTCCAGTAAAGTTTTTCATTAATTCTTCCAATCCACTTGTTCTCCTCTCCTCATATTGTAGAATGGAATGAATTTATTGTCTACTGATCATTTTGCATTTGATTAAATAAATGGCTTCCCTGGTGGCTCAGAGGGTAAAGCATCTGCCTGCAATGCGGGAGACCTGGATTCGATCCCTGGGTGGGGAAGATCCCCTGGAGAAGGAAATGGCAACCCACTCCAGTATTCTTGGCTGGAAAACCCCATGGGTGGAGAAGCCTGGTAGGCTACAGTTCATGGGGTTGCAAAGAGTTGGACGTGACTGAGCGACTTCACTTTGTCACTTTAAATATTATGACATAAGAGTGATCAAGATACTAAGTCTTGAAACCATGACATCTTTAAAAAAATGTGAAGGAAAAGATAATATTTAGTATAGCAAAAGAAAAAAGGTATCATACTTTCTCAATGTTATCTTTATATATCCAAAGGCTTTTATATGCACTATTAGGCTCATCCTGTGATCACAACAAGATTAAACTTACCAGTTTAATACTGGTTCTGAAGCCATAAGGTTTCAGATTTCAGCATGACCCTGTGTTTGGTCTACCTCCATCTTTCTTCATTTCTTTATGGTTTATTTCATTATGGCTACCCTCAGGACACTTTTAGACACTTTTTTCTTAATTGCTTCCCAACGAAATTTTGTTGTTGTTGTGCAGTTACTAAGTCATTTCCGACTCTTTGTAACCCCATAGACTGCAGCATGCCAGGCATCCTTGTCCTTCGCTACCTTCTGGAGTTTGCTCAGACTCATGTCCATTGATTTGGTGATACCATCCAATCATCTCATTCTCTGTTGCCCCTATACTCCTCTTGCCCTCAGTCTTTCCCAGCATCAGGGCCTTTTCCAATGAGTCCACTTCTTGCATCAGGTGGCCTAAGTATTGGAGCTTCAGCATCAGTCCTTCCAATGAATACTCAGGGTTGATTTCCTTTAGGATTGACTGGTTTAATCTCCTTGTTGTCCAAGGGACTCTCAAGAGTCTTCTCCAGCACCACAATTTGAAAGCATCAATTCTTGGGTGCTCAGCCTTCTTTATCGTCCATTTCTCACATCCATACATGACTACTGGAAAAACCACAGCTTTGACTACACGGACCTTGGTCGGCAAAGTTATGTTTCTGCTTTTTAATGCACTGTCTAGGTTTGTCATAGCTTTTCTTCCAAGGAGCAAATGTCTTTTAATTTCATGACTGCAGTCGCCATCCACAATGATTTTGGAGTCCAAGAAAAGTAAAATCTGCCACTGTTTCCATTTTCACCCTATCCATTTGCCAAGAAGCGAGAGGACCAGATGCCATGATCTTCGTTTTTTGAATGTTGAGTTTTAAGCCAGCTTTGTCACCCTCCTCTTTCACCTTCATCAAGAGGCTCTTTAGATTCTCTTTGCTTTCTGCCATTAGGAAGGTATATATATTCTGCATATCTGAGGCTGTTGATACTAATGTCACGAATATACCAGATATCTGGTTATGCAATATCACCATCTTTGAGAATGTACGGTTCACATGGAGAACTAAGGAAATGCTTGTGTCAGGATACTTGGTAAGATGCCTGAAAGCAAAAATATTTCTCAGCTATCACCTCAAATTTGCTCTACACAAATAGCTACTCAACAAATTGCTGACCAAATTATTAATGAACTACTCAAAACCCAATTCCCTATTGTTACAGCAATTCTTAGGTAGTCAAATGGACTTGACTTAATTTGACCTTTTCTTCTTACAAGAGTAGGTGTTTCAAAAAACTGTTTTCAGAAAAAGCAGATTAAGAGGCTGTTTACATATAGGTCTTTAGATAAATGTTGACAACATCTAATGTGTTATCTCCCAAAGAGAAGCATGCTTAACACTGGCACAGGAGAAGTGACTTTACTATAACAAAAGAACTGTTTAAACAGTTATATGTTATTTAAACAAGTATCTATTTATGGCAAGAAAATCTAATTTATCATTCATGATAGAATTATAAATTCCCCTTTGGAAATATAATTAAGTACGTGACATTTTAAAATATCAAGAAAATACAGTATCTTTATTATTAGTGCATATGGTGTTATGTGGCTATGGTAAAAGGAAAACCAGTCCAATATTTATACCAAGTCATTTGAAAATTTGGGAAGGTGGGGTTACTCAGCTTATCCTATAAAGAGTGTCCACTTCTGAAAAGGAATAACAGCCACCATTTACTGAGTGTTTCTTGTGAACCAGGCACCAGTCTAAATCCTTCACATGCATTAATTCATCAAATTTTCAGCATGTACTCACAAGGAGGCTATCCTTATCTTAGATATGAAGAAACTGAGGTATTAGGGATTTAAATAACGTGCCCAAAGTCCCACTATTGGTTAGTGGTCGCGCGATGACACAAACGCACAAGCCGTAGCTTGCAGCTGCCTGACTATTCTCCACCATCATCCCCGTGTTAGTCAAAGGGGATCGGAAATGTTTCTGATCAAGGCATCAGATTTATAAGAACTGATTGTTTCCTACCTGCTAGATGTCCCTCTAATTCAAATACTAGCAATTAAAGTTTCAAGCCCCTTCGTGCTCCAGGAGGAGAAAATACAGGGCCGTGTAATGAAGATGAGCTCTCTTTTCTAAGCTTACTGGGCCCAGCATGTCAGACAACATTGAGATTTGAGTCACAGGTAAAGAGAAGACTGCAGCTCAAGGTCAGGGGAGAAAGTTAATGGCAGCAAAGACCTACCAAAATCTTCTGGGGCAGCTAGAAAATCCAGCAAGATCACAAGGGTCTTGTGTTATATAAAAGAGAAAAAAAGGGATGCTCTTAAAAGATACTGCAGCTGGTATGATCGAGTTTGCAGTGGTCAGTGAGATAGGGGTAAGTCTCTGCTTTACAAGTTGATGACTTCAAGAAGCCTTTCCAGTAGTTTCCTCTGGTAGTCTGTTCATTTATATCTCCAGTGCTGGCAAAGACCCATACCACACCACGGTGTCTGCTGCAGTGCATAATTAGAGAGCAGTTAATTCTAAATAATTAAAAGTGTTGCCCAGGATTGGAAGGATTCATGGAAAGGGAGACAGTACGAAGGCATGAACTTGCACTTTTTGGGACAGGCTTCCTAATCTAGTGGGAAAAGAACAAACTAAACCTTAGATTTCTTAAATTTTAGGAGAAGGGTCAATGGGGAAGCAGAGATGGAATTACAAGTTAAGTTACACAATATGAAAATTCATGCATTTTCGGTAGGTTGAAAGAAACATTTCCCGGGAACCAAGCCCATGTGACTAATTACAGCCAGGGACAGGGCTTCTATTCAGAAATAACTTTCGCTTAATTCTCTTGAGAAAAATCTCAACAACTTTCAAGGAAAACACAGCTATTCAATTTCTGCNGCTGTGACCACAAAGGGCTGCACTCAAACAGTGATATCATTTTGTTTGAGACAGTTTCTATAGTTTTATTTGGTGTCTGGCCTTTTCTCTAACACCTCACAGAAGCTTTCTATGACCATCTTTCAGCTATTCAATTTCTGCCCATTATCCAACACAGAGGTCTTTCTTATACTATATTAATCACACACAAAAAAATAGGTCAAAATTATGTGTGTCAGACAACCTAATAAGCAATGAAGGCAAGGTACAGGT
>SJYV01004965.1:2005689-2010689 GCA_006410875.1 Neotragus pygmaeus
ACTCACAAAAGTAACCCTCCATCCCCAACAACCTGTTCATTGATCAGTTTGCTTTTTCTGTCTTAAAACTTTCCTCACAAGCTGCTGAGAAAAATAAAAGAAGGAGGGACATCAATCAAAGTTTTCTACAGCCAGAACAATTTATAAGAAGTTCAGTAAGGTATCAACATTAATAGCTAAGGTAGATTGTTTCTTAATTTCAAGTAACCATCCACTGCTTGTACCCACTATCATGGATTTAATGAAGAGAGAGTTCATTAAATGCTGCTGACTATACTGTATATAAAGCATAGCTGAAATCTAATTTCCAATTCTGAGCTTCTTGAATGACAAAAGCTTTCAGTATAGTCATTATCATTAATATTTATCATGCAATGAATGTGCTTCTATATTTCTTTTTCAAACTAATGAAAATAAGTCATTTTCTCATTCCACCAGTTGTAAAAAAGCAGGTCTAAAAATAGATATAAGAACATGCCTACCCATAGATATGATTTTTATCAACAAAAGCTAAGGGTCCAAAATAAGCTAAAATGAATACTCCTGGAATTTCACCTCAATTGAATTTAGACTAGCAAGCTTCAAAAGATACTATAGGGTACCAGAGTTTTGAAGAAATGGAAAACATCAGATGGTGTAGAAACTTCGAAAGTCTTTTAATTAAGACTTTAAAAAATGTTTTAAAATTATATAAAAGAATGAAAGCCACCCACATGCCATGTGTAAGGAAATACACTCTGCCATTTAACTAAACATGTAATCAATAAACAGGGATATGCAAAGCACTGGAAACAATCTCCTCTACACTGAGCTAGAGAAGCTCTGGGCCTTCACTTCCTCTCAATGAGTACTTACTCCTGGAATGTGCATCAGCTCCTTACAATCACTTTACCACCATTAAGGGGGCAGAGAAATTTAAGGTGCCATGCAAATAAAAGTTCAATCATTAATAATTTAAGGATTAAATAATGTATTTGAACAGTTAAGAATTAAATGAGGTTCACAAACAGAATGAGGAGTGCCTCCTCCCATCTGAAGTGTCTTGGAAAGAACATTCCATTTACAGAGGACTTAAAAATCGACATCAAGCTCCTGAGAAGGAATCTTAAACTTCCAACTATGCGAAGCATTCTGTAAGATATGCTCCGGAACCCCGATTAGTAGCCAAAACTGAATTCAATTTTCTTCCTTTCCCAATTTGAAGCCACTCTTATTTCTATTGCAGAGGAGATAATCCAGTTTGAAATTTCAGATTCATCCTAGGTTCCTTTCACTTCCTCATCACCAGTATCAAGTAAATTGCCCTGTGCTATAGACTTTATTTCCTCTTTCACTTACACGGTAAACCTTAGTTCTGATCTGTATAAATTTTCTAAGACAAATGCAATAGTTTATTGTTCTCTCTCACGACAGCCAGCACCTTCTCACTTAAATCCATTCTACACGGTGTTGCCATATTATTTTCAACCTTGGTTCTTTTCATTTTTTTTCTTTCTTAAAAACATTTAATTTATTTATTTGGCTGCATGGGGTCCTCAGTTGTGGCGTGTGAGCTTCTCGAGCTGTGGCACATGAGCTGAGCAATTGTGGCACACTGGCTTGGTTGCCCCAAAGCACGTGGGCTCTCAGTTCCCCAACCAGGGATCGAACTCGCTTCCCCTGCATTTGAAAGACAGGTTCTCAACCACTGGACCACCAGGGAAGTCCCTCAACCTTGGCTCTTAAGTGTTGTCATAATACACAGCTTCCTGTCATGATCAATTATAAAGTGTATTGCAAGTAATTTATAACTACTACCAAGTAAATGTATTTTTAATAAATGAAAGTTGAGTTATATATTTATATAATAGTATTACTTGTCTTCATTGTACTTCAATATTTTCTCGAGTAGAAGAGTGGAAGGGGAATTATAGGAAAGTCCTGGAAATCCTAGTTACCACTAGGTCCAAATGATATTTTTCACCTCTGTCTTGTTGAAAAGCACTGCCATAAAAAACCCAAAAACCCTGATTCTGGCACTCTGCTATTTAGAATCATCAATGGATGATTAAACATAAACTCCCAGGTCTTGAATTCAGTATTTTCTATTATCTGTTCCTAAAGCTCAACATTCAGAAAACTTAAGATCATGGCATCTGGTCCCATCACTTCATGGGAAATAGATGAGGAAACAGTGGAAACAGTGTCAGACTTTATTTCGGGGGGCTCCAAAATCACTGCAGATGGTGATTGCAGCCATGAAATTAAAAGACACTTACTCCTATATATGGAGCTATATGGAAGGAAAGTTATGACCAACCTAGATAGCATATTAAAAAGCAGAGACATTACTTTGTCAACAAAGGTCTGTCTAGTCAAGGCTATAGTTTCTCCAGGGGTCATGTATGGATGTGAGAGTTGGACTGTGAAGAAGGCTGAGCACCGAAGAATTGATGCTTTTGAACTGTGGTGTTGGAGAAGACTCTTGAGAGTCCCTTGGACTGCAAGGAGATCCAACCAGTCCATCCTANCAAAGGTCCATCTAGTCAAGGCTGTGGTTTCTCCAGGGGTCATGTATGGATGTGAGAGTTGGACTGTGAAGAAGGCTGAGCACCGAAGAATTGATGCTTTTGAACTGTGGTGTTGGAGAAGACTCTTGAGAGTCCCTTGGACTGCAAGGAGATCCAACCAGTCCATCCTAAAGGATATCAGTCCTGGGTGTTCATTGGAAGGACTGATGCTGAGGCTGAAACTCCAGTACTTTGGCCACCTCATGCGAAGAGCTGACTCATTGGGAAAGACCCTGATGCTGGGAGGGTTTGGGGGCAGGAGAAGGGGACGACAGAGGATGAGATGGCTGGATGGCATCACCGACTCTACAGACATGAGTTTGAGTAGACTCCGGGAGTTGGTGATGGACAGGGAGGCCTGGCGTGCTGTGATTCATGGTGTCGAAAAGAATAGGATACGACTGAGCAACTGAACTGAACTGAACCTGGTGTGCCACAGTCCATGGGGTATGTGTGTGGGGGGAAGCCTGGCATGCTGCAGTCCATGGTGGGGAGTCTGGCATGCTGCAGTCCATGGAGTCACAAAGAGTCGGACATGACTGAGCTACTGAACTGACCTGAACTGAATCTGCCCAACTTTAATTCCCACTGTGTTTGCACACACAGCTCTCAGCTAGTGACCCTGGACTCTTAAGCAGATCTCATACTTGGGTCACACATTTGTGTCTTCAATTACCTTCCCCTGCAGCTATACTCCCCACGTCCATAAAGCCTCTCTAAATCTACAAACCAGAACACATCTTTCCATTTACTCCTTCCAGCAATGCATGCTTTATACAACCCACTAAGTTGAGAATTCTAAAGGCGATGGGTTTTAGGTCTCTTTCTGCCTACCACAGCAACTAAGGTAGTGCCCAGAACATAGTCAGCACTCACATAACTCTTGACAAACTGCAGAAAAATAAAGAACATGAATTTCAAAGGAATTAATATTCCAGTTAGTAAGAGGCCACTCAAAGTCTAATTAGACCCAAATACTGAATGCTTTTCTTACCCTTTTTCTATTAAAGTTAGAGTTTTAAAGACGAGTATACTATGTATTGATTGCCTGGAACACTATTCAAAGCTCTTCATCAGCGTTTTCCTGTTTTTTAACTGAAGCTGCTGCTGCTGCTGCTAAGTCACTTCAGTCGTGTCCGACTCTGTGTGACCCCATAGACGGCAGCCTACCAGGCTCCTCTGTCCATGGGATTTTCCAGGCAAGAACACTGGAGTGGGGTGCCTTAACTGAAGTTAAGGTCATTCAAAGAATAAGAACAAAAATTAGTAATTCCATTGGGAAAAACATAATTTTATTTAGGGGGAGGGATGAAAGTGAAAGTTAGTTGCTCAGTTAGTGTCTGACTCTTTGCGGCCCCATGGACTGTAGCCCGCCAGGTTCCTCTGACCATGGAATTCTCCGGGCAAGAATCCTGGGGTGGGTGCCATTTGCTACTCCAGGGGATCTTCCCGACCCAGGGATCAAACCCCAGTCTCCTGAATTGCAGGCTGATTATTTACTGTCTGAGTTACCAGGTAGAGGTAATTACATGCATATTAGGTAGAAGAGCATATTCCCTTAAGAAAACCAAGACAGTGAACTGGAATTCTACAAAATGTTCGTCCTCACTACAAATTTCATTCAACTGTATTGTTTATTTTAAAAGGATATATTACTATTAATGGTGAGCTGTCTGGAAATAGGGAGGATATACTGCTATATGGAAGAAAGCTAAGAAAAGCTGTATAGAATCTTCAGGAGGTAAACAAAACCATCAGTTTTTGATGTGAACAGAGGTATTTTCCCAAAGGTTCTTCAAAACTAATTTGCCTTACATTCAGATTCAAGAACAGTCAATATGTTCATAATTTTTTTGTAATGCCAGCCTCCCTATTAAAAAGAGCTCTTACATGGAAGATTTCCATGGAAGAACTGTGAACATTCAGATAATCTACTGTTTAAGGATATTTCCATCTGCTTATTTACTCCACTCAGGAAAGTCCCCACAAACAGAATTATCCATGGTATGACTCTCAGGAGAAAGTCACCATGCTTAGTGTGACATCCACTTATTTCCACGTGCACACATTTAATACCTAAGACTCAACAGGGAACAGGACATCCACTAGAATTGGGGAGCACTGAATAGTTACGTCATGCAAAATGCTGGGCTGGATGAGGCTCAAGCTGGAATCAAGATTGCAGGGAGAAATATTAATAACCTCAGATACACAGATGACACCACCCTAGTGGCAGAAAGTGAAGAGGAACTAAAGAGTCTCTGGATGAAGGTGAATAAGGAGAGTGAAAAAGCTGGCTTAAAACTCAGCATTCAAAATCTAAGATCATGGTATCTAGTCCCACCACTTCATAGCAAACAGACAGGGAAACAATGGAAACGGTGACAGACTTTATTTTCTTGGGCTTCAAAATCACGGTGGGCACTGACTGTAGCCATGAAATTCCTTAAA
>SJYV01004965.1:2015689-2024026 GCA_006410875.1 Neotragus pygmaeus
AGCTAATATAAAAGCCAGGGAGGTAACTTTTTCTATAAAGGCTCAAACAAAAACCAGGGGATACTCAATCCAACAGTCATTTTTATTAAAAACGCATCTACTCTTTTGGAAACCTACTATTGTTTTTTTAGTTCACAGATCCCTCATTAACCATTGTTTTAATTTCACCAGAAAATAGGCCTATGTTTTTCCAGAATAGTAATGCTCCCCCCAAATAAGTCTTTTCATCTTAGGTGTTAAGNTCCTTCTTTCAACTATCGATATTTACATTGTTTTGAATGTAACTTCAAGTAAATATCCTTTTTGTTAGTGGCTGTTTTCAGAAACTAAATTAAATGTCCTTAGCCATTGAAAACATGGATTTTACTCATTTTACCTTATAAAGACAAAGATAGCTGAAATTTCGGTCAAGTTCTTATATATAAAATATCTTGATATAGAAGAAAATAGCTAGATTGTAGAGATGTTAATAATAAGAAACAACAATATAATACTTGTACTGTAAGCTCACCATTCTTAAGTTTATCTGAAATGTTACTTAGCTAATATAAAAGCCAGGGAGGTAACTTTTTCTATAAAGGCTCAAACAAAAACCAGGGGATACTCAATCCAACAGTCATTTTTATTAAAAACGCATCTACTCTTTTGGAAACCTACTATTGTTTTTTTAGTTCACAGATCCCTCATTAACCATTGTTTTAATTTCACCAGAAAATAGGCCTATGTTTTTCCAGAATAGTAATGCTCCCCCCAAATAAGTCTTTTCATCTTAGGTGTTAAGATAGCAAGTGTTATCTCATATTATCACCATGATTTTTTTCCTGACAGGCTTTCAAGTCCCATATTCATACCAAAATTTTATCTTGATTTAGTAACTAGACAAAAAGGCTGGCTTCATTTGTATGAACAGTTTTTTCAAATATGTATGTACTTGGATGCCCTTAAATTCCCCAAGTAGAAAGAAATGCTTTCCACGAAGCTGCTTATTCCTAGTAACCCACATCAGAGCTGACACATGAAAAATGGTGAAATTACTGAAGGTAGTCCAGCCTGAATAAGGACTACCTTATTAGTTCAGGTACTTGCATCTCCCTAATTTTCATATTAATCATGTGTCCATCTTTCTCTGAAATAGGGCCATCATGCTTCATGTCAGAATTTAGCATGTAAGTAAAATTCATAGTGCTTCAAATCTCACTTGAAAATATTTGTGTGGAGAGAACAGAATGACTGATCTTATTATTACTAACAAAGTCAGATTTTCTCAAATGTTCTTTTTAGCCTTGAAATAGGAAAATCAGTATTAAGACATTTATAAAATCAATGATGACCACATAGAGTCCTTACCTTCCAAATCAACAATAATACAGTGCTCTTATTTAAGAGAGTGGCTGCACATTGTAATGTACCAATGTTATATGTTTCTCATCAATTTTTACAGTTTCTACTGATTAAATATATATTGATTCATAAACTATTACTATCACATCAATTGTCACCAGATGCAAGCATATGTCATTTAGGTATTAACTATTATATAAAAATGGCAGCTTGGTTGTTTAGAAGGCCTAATCCGGTACCAGTCATTCCCAAATTTTCCTAATGCATTAGCAATCTCTCAGAAAATGCTATCATTTCTGTACTAATCTGTACCCAAAGGAGAGGAAACATCTTTAAATAGTGATTTATTTCCTTTGGTTAAACACTGCTATATATTCATGGTAAATAACAGATTTATTGATATGGAGAAAATGTGTCAGTGGGTTAAAATTTTCCATATTACTAGAAGATGAAAGTTAAGGTCAGCTAAATAAGCTAAGCTCAACAGAAATATCCATTAAAAATTCAAATGAATACAAATTGCTACTATATAAAACTTATGCCACCAATATCACCATCTATAAAAATGACTATCACTTTTGCATCACACTCCTTCTAGATGCTGTAACAGGAATGCTTTTTTTTTTTTTCCATAAAGAACACTCTTCTTTTTTATAAAGGGCAATCACTAAAGTCTGAATAAGTTATACTCCAGATATCTTAAGTTGCTAACAGAATCGACTCAAGTCTGGAGACATTTAAAAACCACCTTGCTCTAGAAATTAAAAAAAAGAATAAAAAACACGCTTTGCTAAGAGGAGAAGAGACATCCATTCTATATGTTAACTATTCTATCAGATTGTGTAGACATTGCCTAGACTATTAAAACCTGCTAGAAACTGATAGGTAATTGTTCAATGGCTTACTGTGGTGGCACACAGCAGACAGAAGCTGTGAGAGAAGCCATCCTTACTTGGAGCACTTGCTGCTACTGCAACAGTTAATGCCCCCAGTACCGAGTCATCTTTAATGCAAACACACATTTTCTGCCTTGCTTCTGTGTTTTCTATTATAATGCAACATGAAAACAGTGTACATTTCATTCCATCCCTGTGAGGTTTGCATAAGCAGTTCCAAGTCAGACTAAATATTGTATTGCTCTTATTACGGGGGATAAATATTTTAAAGTTTAGGAATTAAATATTTTATTTTTTCAGTATGCTCTCTGCAACTATTATGAACTTTTTACAGCTTCTTCATTCCTGGGAAGTCTTCAGGGTTTTCTTTTTTAAATGTAAGACTATTATTTGTTTCCCCAAACAGAAGCAGATAAGAGTTAACAAATAAGTTCAATAAATCACTTGATCCTTAGTGTTAATAAGAACAGTATGCTTCTCCATATAAAGAAAGACTTCTAGAAGGCATGTATCTTTTAATATAATAAAAGTTTGCTAACAACAAAAACGAGTCAAGTAAATGTTACATCTTTAGGTATACAATTTCTCTCCTCATTTTTGTAACAGCATGGGTTGTCTTGCCATACATCTCTGTACTTGACACAGGTATTTCTCACACTAAATTAAGACAACACATCTAAAGAAGAGCATGTCCTGAGCTGTTTGGTTGAAATTTCCCACAAAATAAGAGATCAAGAAGCTGTTTACTCATTTATTTTAAAAGAAACAGACTAATTAAGTTAACTGATTTATTAATACATGAAGCTCTTGGTCCAATTATTAAAAGTACAAAGAGACCAGGGAACAATTTAAATGTCTACTGTACATCAAAATCTTATTTTTTTTTTAAGGTTAATTATAATTCTAAGCAGAGCCACTCTACACAGGCCCCTTAGGTTTTATGTAGGTTTAAATAAAATAACAACAATAACATTACCTCATTGGCTAGCTCCAGGAGCACGGGGGCAGCTCCATTTTCCCCCACTCCATTCAGATACCTAGATAAAACAAAGCCAAATGGTAAGGCAGTGACAAGAAAAGGCCAGCATAGACTTGTCAGCATCCCCTGTGTGTACATGTTTTTCCTGGGCAAATGCCACACTCAGCTCTAGTTCAAGTATGCTGTCACAGGAAAGCACTGAAGGGAAAAGAATAACAAAAACAACTCACCTCAAAACCACTGGCAACTAATTTAGCGAAGTTGGGAGCAGAAGGTCTGAGCATACCCATCTTCCTTGTTTTTTCCTCCTAACGTGTTAGGTGAACACAGAGGTGATTTTGAAAAGAACTAACCCTATTACCCTGGCATTATCTATACCATAACCACTTCACGGGAAGGAAATAAGTTTACTCGTGAAAAAAGTATCCATGCAAGCATATCATCTTTTGATTTACTTTTAGTTCACAGGGTTGGTTGGCACCTGATTAGGGAAAAAGAATGGAAGAGACTTTTCATCAGTGGGTCACCAACCCTTTAACAGGCCACACAAGCCATCATCCTATCTGCTCTAGATTTCTGTCATTACCTCTAGCTCTCCTCGTCCCCTAACGCTACAAAAACAAACAAACAAAAAAGTCTCCAAATTCATCCCAGACGTAGATGCCAGAGTGATTTTTTTAGGACAAAAATTTGAACGTACCATTCTCCTTCTTAAAACATTTCAAAAGCCCCACACAAAATCTCAAAATTAAATTATACTCACTTAAAAATTCTTGTAAGGTTCTTTGTAATCCGGTGCCTACCTACTCTCTTCAGCCAGCCTCGTCTCTAGTCACTGTTTATCACTCTGACCTTTCACCTGGATAACTCATAATCCACCTTGCACATCACCTTTTTCATCCACCACAGCCAGGACTATGTTACGTGTTCCTCAATGTGCAATCGAGGAGCATCCTGTTCATCTCTCCATCACTTAGCCCAGAACACTGTATCTGTTGAGTTCCTCATCCACCTCAGACACATCCCAATTGTAAGGCTGAAAGCTTCATGAAGGTAGAAAACTTTCATTTTATTCAGTTTATTATGTGTAGCACAATTCTTGGCTTATAATAGGTAATTATACTGTAATATATTTTTTTTTCTTTAATAAATGAGTAATTAAATAATTAAAAACATTTTAGACAAGAAAATAGAATTAAGTATGAACATTTTCTCTACAGTGTACTGTTTGATTGAATCAATTAATGACATTTGTTCGATAGTAAAAATCAAAGTCAACAGATGAGGTCTTCTTTGTAACTGCCAGGAGAAAATACTAAATTAAACTATACTATTTTACATGTATGTTTATAAAGATGTATAATTTCCAATAAACAAAGTGGAATAAAATCAAATTATTTAAGGTGGGTAAAAGTCTCAGGATCATTATAACTTCAAAGTAATTCTAATAAATCCATTTTCATCTGTTGGTTCTTCCTTTAAAAAAATTGTTTAGGAATCTAACTGGGAAATAAGTACTTTCATTTCAAGATCAAAGGAAAAGCAAAACAAAAAATCAAAACAAACAAGGCAAGTGTGGTTGAGAGAAAGCTCTTTGGGAAATAGGTCAGCTAAGATCTTCACAATCAACTTACAGAATTTCCATTGCACTGATAGGCCTGCTCAAGAAACAACCAATCAGTTCCATCAAACTGGAGCAACTAACCTGATGCTTAACTAATCCATTAAGCATTCTGATTCTGGGTCAGGGTATTTAAGGATATCTTTACAACTCTCCACTTAACATTCACTTATCCCATATACATTTTGAGAGCTGACTAGTTGTCAGACCTTATTCCAGGTTCTGAAGAAGCAGCAGGGAGCAAAACTTTAGCTCCTACCATCACAGAGATTATCCTGCAATGGAAAGACAGAGAAACAAATATATAGAATAATGACATATGCTACAACGTAAGTTGGGTTTCCCTGGTGGCTCAGATGGTAAAGAATCTGCCTGTGATGGAGGAGATGCAGATTCGACTCCTGGGTTGGGAAGATTACCCTGGAGAAGGGAATGGCAACCCACTCCAGTATTCTTGCCTGGAGAATTCCATGGACAGAAGAACCTGGCAGGCTACAGTCCATGGGGTTGCCAAGAGTTGGACATGATTGAGTGACTAACACTTCCACAATATAAGTTACATGGGTTGGGCGGGAAGTCCCTCTCTGAGGAATTGACACTGAAGTAGAAACAGACAAAAAGGGAAGCAGCAAGCCATCAGAGGAAGAATATTCCCAACAAGAGAACAGCAGGTGCAAACGTCAGGAATGGGCCTGGGCTATCTGAGAGCCAGGAAAGGCGCTAGTGCCACCAGAGCAGAACCTCTTCTCAGAAGTTGATCTGGAAAGAATGAAAGAGGATAGCTAGATCCCAGATCACTGCCTGTGCCAGAAAGCGGTCATCTTGAATCCAGATTATATGGCTTTATATAAATGCTACATCAATCACTATCCTGGTAATAACCAATAGGATACTTCCATTAAGTTTAAAGAAACAGGAGCTGGTCAAACAACAAGAGATGACACAGACTAAATGTCATCCTTCAGTTTGCCACAGGAGGACTAACAAATGTATAACTTGTAGGTGAAACCATCCTTAAAAGACCTTCACAGAAGGTCCATTTTATGGTATTTTTTTAGTGTGAAAGAGCTGTTAGCATCTAAGATTAAAAACAGTATGTACTGATTTTAAACATAAGGCAAAGTTATCTAATCTTTAATATTTTTATAATAACTGTTATGGGAAAACTTCAAAAACTACCAAAATTCTTCACTAAGCTTACATGTGAACACCACCTTTGTTGATTCTATATCGAAAAATCTCTGGAACCCATCTCCATGTCTGCAGCTATTTTCCCAGGGAACAAAATAGCTGAGGACCGGTACTTGTGGTTCTTATACTTGGTTCCTAGCACAGTAGCTGGGACACATTGAGTGGAAAGAAAACAGAGCTAATTAAACAAAAAAGTGGTTCAAATTTTCAGAAACTATTTGTATCATTTGATGTCAATATCATATTTGAACTAACCTTTTTTCCCATGTGAACACCTGAATAAAATCTAATTGGTCTGATTCATCAAAGCTAATAAAGGTGGCCCCTTGGATGGTATGTGTTGAGAGAAGCGAGGAGATGAGAGACAATGTTTCTAAACTTTGCTACTGATGAGGAAACATGCAAATCTGACCAAGTTGTGAGTGTGTGTGTACACCCACACGTGCATATAAGCCCCTGTGCAACAATCTAGAGAAATCTAAATAAATTTTACCAAGTATGTTTCCTGTTTAGAACTAAAATAATATCATTACAGTGGGAAAGAATAGAAAGCTGTTTTCAATATGAACACTCAAGTTCTGTCTATACACGCACAACATGAAGCACTGAGGATATTTCCTCAATAATTCAAAGGGAAAATATTTTCTACTGGTGTCTGGATAATTTCAAATTTCAGTTGACCACAATGGAATCACACTGTGGACTATATGGTCTTAAATACAGACTTCAAATTCTGAATTGAGATCATCTCAATACTAGCAAGAATACAGAGACCCAGGAATTCTCTGATACTGCTAGTAGAAATAAAACCATTACAACCTTTCTAGGCTGTAATTACATTATTTCTAGTTTGTATTACATTACAATAAAATCTTATGTGTTCATTATTTGCACCAGTAATTCCATCTACAGAAATACTGAAAAACTAATCCAAAATGCAAAGACTTAAACACCATAATATTTATCAAAGCATTATTTATATCAGAAAAGTGGAAATATATATGTGTGACAGAATATTTCAGTAAACTTTGATATCTTCATATAATGATGTATCAAAATGTTTACAAAAAGCTTTCTTCAAAACAATACCATGTTATATGCATTTTTCCAAGTATAAAGTTCAGAATTCACAGCTGCATATGACCTCATCTATGTAAAAGTGGATTGAGAGAAGCCCAAGAAGAAAAATACCAGTGGTTATCTATGGACGCCACAATTTCAGGCAATTCATTCATTTCTTTTTTATACCATTACACATGTGTTTAATTTTCACAATAGGCAAGTATTACTTTTATAAAAAAAAATAAGTTGTTAAGATTGTCAAACTGCTTAAGCATGTTTTGATATAATTTTGCCTTTATGCTAATCAGCTGGAAAACAAAAATCTTTTTGGGCCAATTTACCACACAGAATACAGAGACATTCAACCTGCACATCTAGAAGAAGAGGTCTATGAGGTCAAATCATCTGAAAAATAACAACAAAGCCTGTCTCCAAGCACAAGGTGTGGGGCAAAAAGTAACGAAGTGTAGTAATAAAGTAAGAAACAAGCCAGACTGCTTTCCTATTAGTCTGTCCATTATAGCCTAACTTCAAGTTTTTGTTTCAAACATTGTGACTCCACAAAATTGAGACTCTTATATTTAACTAAATTTAAAGAAACACAAATATGTTTCTGCATTTTCATTATTACCCACTCAACTGTTCCTTGAGTAACCATACTTAAAGGAAAGAACTATCCAGATAACCCAATAAAGTATGTTCATACTTTAGAAATCAAATACACTCTTTAATGAACCTAACTTTTTTAAAAGTAGTATTCAGAGATCTTAGGAATCATTTAATTAAAACAGACTTTATACAATGAAAAAAAAAAAAGATTATTAGAGGGCAGCCCCATAGCCTGTTAGCAGATCTCCAAATTTCGAGAAAATGCTCTGTTCTCCTTTGTTGATGTTAACAGGGCCTTAAAGTCTGGATATGGAAACATACTTTTATATGAAAGCCTAAGACTATAAGTTTTATATAAGAATATTCTTTTTGACACATGAACCACTTTTCATTCTTTCTGTGGAGGGTCTGTTTGCCAAAGCAGTTGCTGATTTCATGGCATTTTATGGGCCGTTCTCAATTTTGTATGTATGATTTAGGTGATGACTTTAATTTAGATGTTAATTTCACTGAGGAGATTATGACTTTTGAATAAGTCAATTCAAAGTTTATAAACACTTCTTGGAGAGTAATTCTCCAAGACATAAAAGTGTCTGTGTGTGTGTTGAACACATTGAAAAGATCATACACCATGACCA
>SJYV01004965.1:2024592-2040349 GCA_006410875.1 Neotragus pygmaeus
CCTGGAGTAGTAAATTTCCACTCAAAACAGAACATGTCTTTACCACATTTGACATAGTGAATACTTTTTTCAAAACCTAACTTGAATAACTTTTCAATAAACATTTCTCAATTCTTTAAAAATATGACTTTACAGAAACACAATTCTAATATTTTATCAGTATATTCACTTAATTCATAGAATTTTCCTGCATAAAAATCATTAAAGTCAGTGGTATCATTCTCACCATAGAAAGACTGCTCTGTCAATCTTAAGTATAATAATTTTAGACTATATTTCAAACAGTCTTCCTTTCCAATATGTCCCTATAATACTTCAGAAAGCAACCAACAATTTCTAATTTAAACCATTATTATTTACCATTATAAGTTATTCACTCATATTACAAAGATAAATTTTTAAAATTTTTTTTTAAAAAAGAGCTAAAGACTCTTTGTTTCAGAACAAGAAAGGTTGGGAACTATAATAAATTAGGCTGAAATTAAAAGATTTCCTTTAAAAATATAAACCCCTCTTAAAATCTGACAGTTGTACATTATTATATATCTCCATTTGTCCTCACTTGATATATATCTATTTTTTGCATTTCTAAAATGGCTAGCCAATAACCTACCATGCAAAATACAACTGTACCAACATTCAGTCTTACTTTCTAATATATTTTTCAACTTGCTGATTTACATGAGAAGTAAAAGTTGGCTTGAAACGTTCACATATACACATAGATATACGCATGCATGAACATATGCATCTATAAAAGATAGGCACTTACAGTAAATTTCAAGCATCCAATGGGGATTTTCTAATATTGTAACTTGTTTCTTACATAGTAAAGATTTCACACACCTGTGAATTAAGATAGTCTCACCATATTCTTTAAATCTACACAACATAGTATTTGAGAAAGTTAAAAAATATACTTTAAGTCTTAAATAACAGACGTAAAACAAAATGTCTTGGACTGTTACATAGAAAATCAATTTATTAATCTAATTTATTCATAATTACTATTACGGTTAATAGGTATCATGATACCCTCTAGTGGGGCAGGCAGGTCATACCTCTGGTAATAACTTTCAATCGCTTCTGAAGTATGATGTTTGGCATGTGTTCTCTTAATATGTTTCTGAAACAAAATAAAAAAGATCTTTATGTTGTGTCACAGATCAGGTCCAAGAACAAAAATGACATATTTCTTGATCCCCACATCTAACAAAAAGGGCAAACCGAATAACAGTTTGGGGATCTGGGTGGCAGCGGATATTTTTTCCCTTCTGCTCTATGAACCTATGCATTTTAATCTCTATTGCATGGCTGGGATGTCTCCAGTCTGTACCGCAAGGTACAGTATATATGTAAAAGCCAACAGGGTCATAGTAATTGAATCTAAATAAGTTTGCTTAGGGTTGTAGAGGGCAGAGAAAAACTTGTTCCCTCTTTCAACCTTTGTATTAATTTTCCCGCAATTCAATTCCATCTAAGTCCTCTGCAGTCTAGTTTTACAATCCAATTGCCATTTTTAACCAGGAAGAACATTGCTTAAAAACAACTTATTTGAAAACTACAAAAAGTAATTCCATAGAGACTTGCCACTTGACTGACACCTGTCATCTCATGATAAATGACTCCATTTTCTGCCTCTCTTGCCTTCTGCCACTCCAGCAATGGTCATTTATCATCATCTCTGTCAGCAATGGAAAGCAGCACTGACAGTGCAAGTCAGCAAACATTTAGCACATGGAACCACGCAACACGGGGAAATTATTATTGTCAGAATAATAATGGTTTAGCATAATTTATTACAGGTCCACCAAATAAGCAAAGGCTAGATGTTATTAGACAGATGGATGGGTAGGCTTGGCAGGCCTCCACTGAGACGCAGGCGGTGCTTGATGTGGAAAGGAGAACATCCTCCAACCCAATCAGAGAGCTGGCAGTTCAATTACAAAGAAATAAAGGGACATTCATCATTCAATTAGGCACCTGTCAACCCTCACAAAGGAGAAAACTTCTAACCTGGTACTCCTGGGAGAAGATGCTCAGCAGAGTGGCCTGCGATTGACTGGAACAAATAAAAGAAGGACAAAGTTAATTACTGGAGTGCACGGCAAAGAAACAAAAGAGAAAGGAGCTTCAAAGGTAGGCCTGCTGCCCTGTAATCTAACAGAACATGAAAACAAGTGTGGAAAAGTTGTTCCAGATGAACACCTCAAACAAAGGCTTCCTGCTGCTAGGTCAAGGAGAGGGAGAAAGGGAAAGGGGGAAATACGGACCGTCTCAAAGCAAACCATCATATGATTTGGATTTTCTTAAACTTCAGAATGACTGTAAATCATGTCTGTAGCGTGCAGGTATGTTGAAAAGGGGCCCAAGGTGGCAAGGTTTACTTCCACTGATAAATGATAAGAGTTAAATCCCATAAACAGTAGAAAACATGCAATTTATTCACTGGCAACATTCTGAAATTTATTTTGTTAGCAGGCAGGTGTCCTCTTCTGTAGCTCTCTCAGATTCAATGGGGGAGAAAACGCTGCACTTCGCTAGAAGTAGTGCAGAGACCCCTGGAACATTCCCACCGACACGGGCCTGCTTTGAACAGAGAAGCCCTCACAGCAGGAAGCGGGGTCCTTGAGGACATCGCTCCTTAAGACTGCCGTAAGCCTTATTCATCTAAGGCTCCACACAATCTCAAACACCTGGCAGTGAAGCAACCTGGAAAACATTCTCTCCAAGTGGGGATTTTCCTCTCACAATTGTTACCATTTAGAAATGGAACAGATTTTTTTTTCCCTTGCCTAAAAAGCAATCAATAGCCCACTGCTATTCTTTCTGATTGCCCTCTGTAGATAGAGTTGCCTTATATGTTGAAAATGATTCGTTATTTCTGATATATTTTCCTACTAGAAGGTATCCAAACAAATTACAGTGCTAATAATTCAACTTTTATAGTACACCAAAGCATGGTGAATAATTAAAGTTTTTCTATTCATGAATGAAACTGCTTAAGCTCATCACAAGGTAGTTTAGAGAGTATGAAATAAACACAATGACACCACATTTTACTCACTGTCAGTACTGTCATCTCTTGCATATCATTATAGATTGGGTTTCTAACCCCTTTCCACTCTTATTGGCTTACAAAAGAATATGTTTGTTTTTTTTTAAAAAAAGATGCCATAAATGTTTATCAAGGAAAATCAATAATTACTAAAGGACTGTTTTGATAACTCCAAAAGTACTGAGAAATGATTGAATAAAATTATAAATTCATTATAGTCCAATTTTTTTCAATGTCTCTTTAAAAATGGAAGCCACCTTTGAAAGAGCCAGTTTTCTGTATAAAATCTTCCTAGTGTGCTTGGCTTGCCTGAGCATCACATGCAAATCACAGATCCTAGTAGGGTTGTTGAAAACCATCTCATGAAAAAAAAGGCAAAATTAAGCCCAAATCTTTATAAACAACTGAATAAGTCACTATGTTAGGTATTTATGTACAATAAATAGAGTGCTCCTCATTGCACAGCAAAATATATTTATCTTAACCAATTAATGGAGGGCAAAATGTCAGTGGTCTCTGTGTCAAACAATATGATGGAAATAAATGTGCATATAACAGGCAAGTCAGGGACCAATGACTAACAAGGAAGAAACTAAACTGAATAAAACAAAAATATAATTGTAGATGCTCAGAAAGGGAAGACTAAAAGACAGCTGGAGGAATGAGCCCAGGAATAAACAATTCAAAGTGAGAAGTTCACATCAAGAGTTGAAAGCACCATCAAAACTGAGGGCAAGATAATGTCTTCAACCAGGAAACCATCTTCAAACAATGAAGCAATGCATTTTCTCAGTGGCCAAGAGGGTTAGTTACAGTATAAATTCAACATGCCCTCGGTTCATTTCACAAAGAGTATGGTTTCTAGCCAAGAAGAAAGAGAGGAGATGGTTCCGTGAACTGAAAGGCTTATCTTGAATATCACAGTCAGTTCCATCCGTAGTTTTCATTGAGCATCTACAGTGTCCTGAGGTCATGTGTATGGGAAAACATGCCTCCAAAATAAAACATTTAAAGTGGACAGGAACTGATTTAGAGGAAACTTTCCACATATACATGCAAAAAAAAGTAAAAAGTAAAATAATACCAAGCACTCACATTTTTTAGGAATTAAGTGAAGTAAATCATACCGACTCTTCATATATTTCAAGACTGTATTGGCTTTGGAACATACACATGCCACTTAGGATATAAGTGTTTTCAATTTACATATTAAAAAAACCAATCACTTAATTTGCATACATGCCCAAGATGGAGTATGAAGTCTCTTCAAAGATAATTTTGTCTGTTTTTTCCCCATACTATGCTCCCAGATTAAGCTCCTCACCCTGCAGGTGTCTGAAAAAAGCAGAGCACTGAGTGGACTCCTACACAGGCTCTCTGTAAAACCTTGTCTGAGGTGTGTGACAAATGGCTTATGGAGCAGCGTAAGTCATATTGCAGCAATGGGGAAACAAGAGGACAAAGTCAACACACTGAGGACGATGCAACAGAAGAGGGAAAGACCTTGGGTCCTTGAGGACACTGCTGAGCTGCTCAAGACCAGAGTGAAGTGACTGCCTTCCACACTTCTGAGTAATAACTCATCTTGTTTTGAAGGAAGGAAGGAAGGAGGGGAGGGAGGGAGGCAGAAGGGAGGTGGAAGGGAAAGGAGGAGGAAAGAAGGAAGGGAGGAAAGAGAGGGGAGGGGAGGGAGGGAGGGAAGGTTTTTATTTCCTATGTGCCCAGGAAGCCGGAGACACGATGGAAGAAGGGCATGGCGACAGGGTGCTCCATCATGACGGCACCTGCACAGATGCAACACTCAGGAAGGGCTGTCCATTTTTACACTCTGCAATTCTCTTCCTAACTGCCAGCTACTGTACTGGGTTTCCTTAAAATTGTTCCTCTGTCACTGTGTCACTGAACTGAGGTGCCTAGAGATCATAAATTGCTGTGTGAGTGACTTTTCCTCACAGAATTTAAACACTGATGGGATACTGTTTACCCTCATTTTATACTGCCTTTAAGACTTCAAATGCCAGGTACTTAACAGGCAATAAACCAGGGCCCCGTATTGTATTTAACTCCAGACCCATCCAGCTAAGATGCTCAGTAACCTGAAGGACATTAAAGAAAATTACATCAGAGGGTTGAATGGAAGTGTTGACAATCCCAGGTAGACTTAAAGCAAGCAGAACCCTAAGGAACACGATACTAGACATTATAAATTCTTCCTTTTCTCAAGTGCCTAACCTTCAAAAAAGACCATAAAGAAAGAAATGTTTTAACTTTCAAGCTCCTTTTGCTCTAGAACCTAGGATACGTCAGTGTCTCTAATAGGCTTGAGATCCTCTAAACAAGATCAATGTTATTTCTGGAATTCAGGAAGCAGTAAATCAAACTAAGGATGATAAAGTAAGATATTCCAACAAAGCCTTAGGCTTGCAGGCCTCACAAGGTACAATACAACTTTTCTAAACCAGTGAAAGAATACAACTAAAACACTGGCTCTGTGTGGTCAATGACTTAGTACTAGTCAGCTTTTCCATAAAAGCAATGCCCTACCCTCTGTCACGGGCTTCCCTGGTGGCTCAGTGGTAAAGAATCCTGCCAGTGCAGGAAGACGCACGTTTGATCCCTGAGTTGGGAAGATACCCTAGAGAAGAAAATGTCAACCCACTCCAGTAGTCTTGCCTGAGAATTCCCATGGACAGAGGAGCTTGGTGGGCTATTGTCCATGGGGTCTCAAAAAAAGAGTCGGACATGACTTAGTGACTAAACAACAACATACTTATGTTTTACGTTAGTTACCTCAGTTGTGTCCAACTCTTCATGAACCCATGGACTGTGGCCCACCAGGCTCCTCTGTCCATGGAATTCTTTAGGCAAGAATACTGGAGTGGGTTGCCATTCCCTTCTCCAGGGGATCTTCCTGACCCAAGAATTGAACCTGGGTATCCTGCACTGCAGGCAGATCTTTACCATCTGAGCTACTAGGGAAGCCCACTTATATTTTAGATATATGAAAAAGGTGGTTACTGTTCCAAGCACTTACCTAATTTTGCTAGTAAGTTAATGTAAAGTCATATGCAAAACAGGCCCATCTACAGCAAGAGCTAAGAGTTACATCAACAGCTAGTTTGTGCTACACACTACACTCTGCCTTTTATTATACCCTCAAAGCAAGCCTCTAAAGTAGGTACCATTATTGTTCTTATTTTAAAGATGGGAAATGGAAGAAGAGAAGTTAAGGGAAGTATACAATTAAAGACCTAGGTAAGTGGGAGAACTGGAAACCAAAATCCAGTTCCGATTCCAGAACTCAAGCCCTTAATCCCCAATGCTAATCTGACGTTCTAGTGTGTGCTAACACCCATTGTATAAAGTTAAGCATTTATGTTACATTACCCTCCAAGCAACTCTTAAAGGTGAGCATTGTTGCTTTGGGACAGAAAATTAAAGCCACAGGAGATAAAGAGTTCTGATCAAATCCCATAGCTTTAGACAATATTCCTTAAAAAAAAAAAACTTAAATTGGAGTCTTACTTTAATTAACTACATAAAAAAAAGTTCCTATAGGAAAGAGTCAATGATTAAAAAATTATTGGGTAATCTTCATTTTTCTTCCTGAGGCTAAGGTGTATTTTGTTATTAATAACAATTACACCATTGAGTGCTATCTACTACATACAAAACAGCTTTAAATCCTTCCCTGAACAACACAATTACGTTCAAACCCAATCAATCTTCTCTACAGAGGACAACACCCTCCAGACGTGTTAACTTCATTATATAATATCTAATGAAGCTTTCTAGTTATAAATAGAACATATTCTGTGTAAAATCTATAGACATTTATCTGTATTTCTGTGTTTTTTATTCTATGTCTGGTGTGTATGTGTATCTATACACAAAAATAAAATTTCAAAAATTGTGTTTTAAACATACTTTTGAAACATACCTTCATTACATAAAATATTAACATTTATCTATTCCATAACACATTAATCTTTTAAAAATCATTTTTATTGCGAATAAGACAAACCACATAACCACTTTGATTACCAAATAGAATACTCCTGGGATCCAAAAAGGCATTCTGTCTGATTGCCACCCTTTCTCTCTCCAGATGAATCTGATCTTTAACACAGTGTGTATTCTTTTGCATATGTCTTCTTTTACTCAGTACGTCTACGTGAGTGACTCTTGCTAATTTTAAGTATAGTTAATTCATTTTCATTGCTGTATGGTATATTCTATTGTATAAGTATACTCCACATTTATCTATTCAATTGATGAACCTCTGAACTGTTTCTAGTCTTCTGCAATGAGAACGATGTTGCTGTGACCATTTCTGCATGTTTTCTGGGGCATGTGTGTACACATTTCTGATGGGTATAAATGTGGAGTAGAATTCTGGACCATCTGATATGCAAATCTCTAGCTTTAGTAGATACTGTCAAACAATTTTCAAAGTATTTGTAACAATTTTCAGTCCCTGCCAATACTAAATGAGAGTTCCCAATACTAAACAGCCTGTCACACCTTCAAGTTAATGGCTTGTATTTCCATTTTCTTTCCAGTGTTTTCTGGAGTGCTTAAATTTTTAATTTTGATGAAGTCCAATGTAGCAATTCTTTATTATTGGTACCTTTTATGTGTGTTGTGTGTCTTTTCTAAGATATCTTTGCCTATTCACAGTCATGAAGATAATTTTGCATGTTTTCTTTTAGACGCTTAAGAGTACTAGGCTGATGATCTATCTTGAGTTAATTCAATGAACTAAGATAGGAGTCACATTTTGCTTTTATTATTTTTGTAAACATATCCAGTTGGTCACATCACCATTTACCCATGAACTATCGTGTTGCCTATGAGGAAACCAAATATCTAAGGGTCTATTTTGGGACTCTCTAATCTGTTCCACTGATTTATATGTTTATCTTTGCACAGATACCACACTGATCTGATTTACTGTTGGCAAAGTCTATACATTTAAAGTATGTTCTAATATATTTAAGTTTATATCTTACTGAAAGCTAATTTTCTTAGTCACCATACACTTATTTTTTTTGTATTCTTTTATGCTGAAGCTGAAACTCTAATACTTTGGCCACCTCATGCGAAGAGTTAACTCATTGGAAAAGACCCTGATGCTGGGAGGGATTGGGTGCAGGAGGAGAAGGGGAAGACAGAGGACGAGAAGGCTGGATGGCATCGCCAACTCGATGGACACGAGTTTGGGTAAACTCTGGGAGCTGGTGACGGACAGGGAGGCCTGGCGGGCTGCGATTCATGGGGTCGCAAAGAGTCGGACACGACTGAACTGAACTGAAAGAGATTTAGTATTTATGTTTCATTATTTTCCCTGTCAACTTGGAAGTTATATACTCTTATACTATTAATAATTATCCTGCATAAACACATGCCCAAGTTAAACTTGGTGATTAACTGCTGCCTGGAAAATACAAAAACTTTACAACACTATCTACTTCTTCCATTCTGATATACAGAATATAACTGACATTGTTTTAATTCTACACACATCTTAAAATTCACAAGACACTGCTGTTGTTTTACAAAGATTCTGTTCATTCTGATATACTCACATACGTAGCATTTCATTGCCCTTCCTTCCTTTTCCATCTGCAATAACCTTCTTCTAATAATTCAATCAACGCAGACGTGTTGTGATGTCAAATTCTGGTCTTTCAATGATAATGTACCCTAGGTCTCTATCTAGTTTTAATATTTTTTTTAAAAAACTTCACTTATTATGAGTTTTAACTCTGGCCTTTAGTAAACTCCTGCTTACAGTTTGTTGCACTTAAGTACATGACAATTATTTTTTCAAACTTGCTTTAACACTTTTTCTCTCCTGCCCAAGATTCCAAATGAGTCTGTGTTAGCCTTCCCTACTGTAAGCTCCATCTCTTATTCTCTCTTCATATTTTATATCTTTTTGTTATTCTGTATTACATTATGGGTATTTTCCTCTCATCTATCCTCCAGTTCACTATTTCTCTCTTCAGTAATGTCTACCTTGCTATTAAATACATCCACTGAATTAAATCCATCCAATTTCAATTACTGTTTGTAGATACTCTATTTGATTCTTTTTCAAAATAAGTTCCCTACAGACTTTCAATTTTCTTTTTAACGTCTTGAATAAGCTACAACTATAAAAATTCTGTTTAGGTAGTTCAAATTGCCAGAGCCCTGATAAGTCTATTTCTATAGTTTTCACTGGCCTCTATTTACGTTGTCATGTCTCCTTACATGACTGAGCATCTCCCATGATGTGCCACACTACGTGAAAAACTGCTTTATGAAAAATATGAATATGCAAATGGTTAACTTTCTCCAGTGGGGATTCTGATTTGATTCTGGGAGCGCTAGGAGTCTAGGATCACTGTCATCCAATTACATGTATTAAATTTTTAGGCCAATGAGGTAAATTTGAAGGTAAAATACAGTAATGTAGAGCCCTTTTACTTCCAGTGCACACTAACTCCTAGGATATAGTCTTTCGGGGGGCCCCCCAACACCTAAGAAAGAGAATGAGATGGTTGGATGGCATCACTGATTCAGTAGACATGAGTTTGAGCAAATTCCATGAGATGGTGAAGGACAGGGAAACCTGGCATGCTGCAGTCCATCTGTCACAAAGAGTTGGACACAACAGAGTGACTGAACAACAACTCAACGACTGGGGCATTTGCAAGAGTTCCCACCTCTGGTAGACCCTGTATCCAAGGATCTCTAAACTTTGTCTTCCAGCTCTATAAAGCCATCAAAGGTCGTGTTCAGGACTTGGCTAGACTATATCTGCTGAAAAAGTAATTAAGTTAGAATTCAATGATTAAACCGTTAGTCCCCCAATCCCTTACTTTAAAAAATTAATGCATTAGTAACTAACCAATAAATTAAATAAGAAATCACAATGGAAATAACAACAAAACAAAATTGAGCAATGACAGTAGTTCATTTCAACAGTTGTGGGAAATATCTTGCATTAATTAAATATAAGGGGAAAAAATACACTTATTTTATTCTAGGAAGTTCTAGCAAACTGAAGATCCCAGAAAACAAAAGAGGAAAAGAAATAAGAGAATCAGTTCAGAAAGGAAAGAAACAAACCAAAGCCTCCCTATTTGAAGATGAGAAGGCTTAGAAACAAGAGAATCTATAAACAAAGGTTTAAACACTAATAAGACATCTCAGAAAAGTAACTGGATATAAGAATAATATAAAAAGGATATAAAATTCTTATAAAATAGTAAAATTAAATTAGCAAATGGTTTAACAAAAATGTATGAAATCTTTGAAGAATATCATAAAACCTCACTGAAGAGTGCAAAAGAGTTCCTGATGAAGAGATAAGATGTTTTCACAAAGAAAATTCCAAGAGTAAAAAGATAGTATTAATTAAAGTGTTAATTCTCTATACATCAATCTATGATTTTAATTAAAATCCAACCAAATTCACTAGTTTTCTGGTGGAATGTGATAAATTTATCTTAAAATTCAGGAAGAAGAATTATGTCAGAAATAGTCAATAAATTCTGAAAAGCAAAAATAGTTCTTTCTTACTCTATCAGGTATCAACATGGATTATATTTCAAAAACATTTACCAAAAAAACCCATGCTATAGAATTATACACATATTTGTTACCATTTATATAAAATATAAGAACAGCAAAATATAATTACCTTTTTGCTCATGGACATTTATGGATACAACAAAAGAAATACATGAGGCTAAAACACTAAACTCAAGAAAATGGTTACCTCAGGTGAAGAAGAAGAGGAAAGAAATCAAAGTGTCATACAATTTCTTTAAAAAATAAATCTTAAAGGCTACAAGTTGTTGATACCATCAGAATATTTCATTTCTATAAAAGTAAAAAGCATCTGAAACAAATATAAACAGAGGTAGATTCAGAGTTTATTATACTCTTATGTATGCTATATTTCATAATAAAATTAAATAAGTAGGAGAAGAATAATGAAAAGAATTGAAAGCCAGATAAATTGATCTAAGTTTTTTTTTCTGCTCTAAGTCTTGCCCTATTCTAAGCGTTCTTATTTAATTAGAGGTTTAAGTATCTATACTTTTTTCCTTTCTAATTTAATTTGGGTTTTAACTTTTTAGAATGAGCCATAACATAAACAAGATAAAGAATAAGAAGCCTGAGTGAAAGACACTTAATTTTTTTTCAAGACCAGATATTGGGTCATCTTTCTCTAAAGCAATCCCAATGACTTCAACGCAATATAACAGATACAATACAGTGTTAGTAGCTCAGCTGTGTCCGACTCTTTGTGATCCCATGGACTGCAGCCCACCAGGTTTCTCTGTCCATGGAATTCTCCAGGAAAGAATACTGGAGTGGGTTGCCATGCCCTCTTCCAGATGATCTTCTTGACCCAGGGTGTGAACCTGGGTCTCACTACAGGCAAATTCTTTATTGTCTGAGCTACCAGGGAAGCCGTGTACAAAATACTTATTGATTCTTTCTTACTGTAATGATTTATTCTTTCATTTGTTAATAAGTCAGCTAAAACTACATAATTAGAAATCCTTAAATCTGTAATAATTTTATTATGATTGCCAGGGAGAGTAAAAGAGAAAGAGAAAGTTAACTATAGATAATCTGATAACACAACTGCACTCATCTCAAACACTACTAAAAAGTGCTCAAAATTCTCCAAGCCAGGCTTCAACAATACATGAACTGTTAACTTCCAAATGTTCCAGCTGGTTTTAGAAAAGGCAGAGGAACCAGAGATCAAATTGCCAACATCCGCTGGATCATTGAAAAAGCAAGAGAGTTCCAGAAAAACATCTATTTCTCCTTTATTGACTATGCCAAAGCCGTTGACTGTGTGGATCACAATAAACTGTGGAAAATTATTCAAAAGATAGGAATACAGACCACCTGACCTGCCTCTTGAGAAATCTGTATGCAGGTCAGGAAGCAACAGTTAGAATTAGACATGGAACAATAGACTGGTTCCAAATAGGAAAAGGAGTACATCAAGGCTGTATATTGTCACCCTGCTTATTTAACTGATATGCAGAGTACATCATGAGAAATGCTGGGCTGGATGAAGCACAAGCTGGAATCAAGACTGCTGGGAGAAATATCAATAACCTCAGATATGCGGATGAGACCACCGTTATGGCAGAAAGTGAAGAACTAAAGAGCCTCTTAATGAAAGTGAAAGAGGAAAGTGAAAAAGTTGGCTTAAAGCTCAACATTCAGAAAACTAAGATCATGGCATCTGGTCCCATCACTTCATGGCAAATAGATGGAGAAACAGTGGAAACAGGCAGACTGTATTGTTTTGGGCTCCAAAATCACTACAGATGGTGAGTGCAGCCATGAAATTAAAAGACACTTACTCCTTGGAAGGAAAGTTATGACCAACCTAGACAACATATTAAAAAGCAGAGACATTACTTTGGCAACTAAGGTCCGTCTAGTCAAGGCTACGGTTTTTCCAGTAGTCATGTATGGATGCGAGAGTTGGACTATAAGGAGAGCTGAGCACTGAAGAATTGATGCTTTTGAACTGTGGTGTTGAAGAAGACTCTTGAGAGTCTCTTGGACTGCAAGGAGATCCAACCAGTCCATCCTAAAGGAGGTCAATCCTGAGTGTTCATTGGAAGGACTGATGTTGAAGCTGAAACTCCAATACTTTGGCCACCTGAAGTGAAGAGCTGATTCATTTGAAAAGACCCTGATGCTGGGAAAGATTGAAGGCAGAAGAAGGGGACAACAGAGGATGAGATGATTGGATGGTACCACTGACTCAATGGACATGAGTTTGGGTGAACTCTGGGAGTTGCTGATGGACAGGGAGGCCTGGAGTGCTACAGTCCATGGGGTCGCAAAGAGCTGGACACGATTGAGTGATTGAACTGAACTGAATCTGATAACAGTAGCCTATATGTTAAGATATTTATAATCCTGCCCATGTCGGTTAAAACTCAACTTTCTTCCACCTCTGCATGAAGTATTATCTAATCTATCTTCCATCCTTTCTTCTCCTTGGCTATTCTTCATTTACTTCTGAGCATGCTTCTGTCTTAAGCCACAACCTGCCTAAGGTTCAAACTACTGTCCACTGTTTCCGTTCACTACCAAATATTTTTGTCTGGCGGTGGGGGGGGGCGGTCTTTGTTCAATAAATCCTATTTAGCCTCCACCCAATGGCAATCTCACTTCTACCCTCACTTGTTAACTAAAACAAAGATACAGAGACTTCCTCACCACCAAACACCAAAGACATACTTCTTACCTTAGCTGCCCTCATTGCAGTATTTTACACTATTAAATCATGCTATTTTAATGAAGGAAATCCTTTAAGAGACATAGACCAAGGCCAACCCTCTCATTTTAAAAATGACAAAAGTAAAGGTCATAGAATAGAGATGAAGTCACTGCCCAAAGTTACCCATAGGATTATTTTACACCAGGTGCCTGTAAATCAAGGAAAAAATAAGTTGTGCTACATTCAGGATTTAGTGGAAGAATACTTAGCTATGTTATCTTAATAGATATCACATATTTTCAATGCAGTTTTATTATTTCAGTAATCATGATGTTTCTGTGACCCATGTGCATAAATTAAAACAGAAACAAATCAAAAAGCAAAAGACATAAACTATATCAGCAGTAGACCTCAATCCCCAAGTTCCCACTTTTCACCACCAAAAGATAAAATGAATAAGAGATCAAAATTATGAATTTTAGTTCTCAATGACAGTTCTTTTTACTGTAAATGCAAATGTTATATGATCTTACAATGTGGAAAGTGATTCTTTTTCCGGGTAATGTGCACTTCCCCTGACTTAGGACCATTTGTTAGCCCTTTGGAATACTACTTTTCTCTTACAAATTTCTCATGGACATCTTTACATATTTCACAGTTACTTTTTAAACAATGGGGAGCATCAAAAGTTGTACTGTTAAGGAAGCATGGTAGGAACGGTCTTTATTCCTGAGGTGCTTAAATTCTAATCGGAAAAAAAAATCATTTAATACTTGAAGTCTCAGTTTCACCATCTTATACAGATTCCATGACTTTAGAGCCTATTTTCACCTTGAAAGTTCTGTGATTCTTATCAGTTCTACAACTCCAAAATTTAGATTTCTTAAATTTCTCTCTGCCTACAGCCCTAAAACTTTTAAATATAGCTTATCAGAAAACTGCCTTAGTTCTTATAATAATGACTTGTACTCGTGTTGACACTGGACACTTCTGTATGGGCCTAATATAGCAGGTCTATTCTAGGTTAATAGCTAGAGTGATTAAATTGTTTATTAAGACTTCTAGGCATTTAAAGTAATCAGACCACAGTATGGGAACAGGGGAGGAGAATAATTAACTCTTTTCATTCACTATTGATTATAAGGTACCACATCTCCCACTAGAGGTTAAATAATCACTTCATGGGCCTAGCACCACAACAGTTTCATTGACAAAATCCCAGTCTCCCCCAAATTGCCTTGTTTTTTGATTCAGACTGAACACACATACTTAATGAAAGAATCAACAGATCTTTATTTGAAAAGCTGTTTTTTAAAAATATGTGTATAAGTATATAAATACATAAATAAATATAAATATTCAATCTCACAATTCTCCAAGTACTGACAGACTTTTTTTTTTTTTTGAGAAGGTCTCTAATTCTAACTAGGTAATCCTAGACAAGTATGTCATCAGAACCTATAACAATATTTCTCTGCAGCAACTTCAAATCGAATGCTTTACCCGGCTCTTAAGATTTTTCATCATGGTGGGCAATGCTGAGGAAAACAGAGCTAATCCTTACTCTTAAAATAAGTTTAGTTTTAGAAAAATATTTGTCAAAGGGATTAAAAATACAAGCCTTAGACCAAAAATAGCACCCAGTAACACTATTCATTTTCCTCAGTAATACTGAGTGCTGAAAAGATTACAGATTCTGACCAACCTTTAGATAATTTTCTTAAAACAGTTACTTATCAAAACCAAATGAATTAATTTCACTCTCTGAAGTCTTTACTGAAAATTAAAATTTAAGAAGATATACAGATGGCTAATAAACACATAATCACGATGGTGTGATCATTCAACTAGAGCCAGACATCTTGGAATGCTAAGTCAGGTGAGCCTTAGAAAGCATCACTACAAACAAAGCTAGTGGAGGTGATGGAGTTCCAGTTGAGCTATTTCAAATCTTGAAAGAAGATGCTGTGAATGTGCTGCATTCAATATGCCAGCAAATTTGGAAAACTCAGCAGTGGTCAGAGGACTGGAAAAGGTCCATTTTCATTCCAATCCCAAAGAAAGGCAATGCCAAAGAATGCTCAAACTACCACACAATTGCACTCATCTCACATGCTAGTAAAGTAATGTTCAAAATTCTCCAAGCCAGGCTTCAGCAATATGTAAACCGTGAACTCCCTGATGTTGAAGCTGGTTTTAGAAAAGGCAGAGGAACCAGAGATCAAATTGCCAACATCTGCTGGATCATGGAAAAAGCAAGAGAGTTCCAGAAACACATCTATTTCTGCATTGCTGACTATGCCAAAGCCTTTGACTGTGTGGATCACAATAAATTGTGGAAAGTTCTGAGAGAGATGGGAATACCAGATCACCTGACCTGCCTCTTGAGAAGTCTGTATGCAGGTCAGGAAGCAACAGTTAGAACTGGACATGGAACA
>SJYV01004965.1:2040824-2080086 GCA_006410875.1 Neotragus pygmaeus
TTGTTATTTGTAGATGTTTTTAAATGATGGCCATTCTGACTTGTGTGAGGTGGTAGCTCACTGTGGTTTTGACCTGCATTTCTCTACATACTAGCAGTGATGAGCATCTTTTCATGTGCCTTGTTGTTGTTCAGTCCCTCAGGCCTTTCCGACTCTTTGCGATCACATGAAATGCAGCATGCCAGGCGTCCCTGTCCTTCACCATCTCCAGGAGCTAGCTCAAACTCATGTCTATTGAGTCGGTGATGCCATTCAACCATCTCATCCTCTGTCATCCCCTTCTCTTGCCTTCAATCTTTTCCAGCATTGGGGTCTTTTCTATTGAGTCAGCTCTTGGCATCAGGTGGCCAAAGTATGTCTTCTTTGGAGAAATGTCTGTTTCTCTTCTTTTCTAAATATCTTCTGCCCATTTTTCAGTTGGGTTGGTTTTTTGGTGTAGTTGTGATGGAATTGTATGAGCTATCTGTGTATTTTGTAAATTAAGCCCTTGTCAGTTGTGAATATCTTCTCTCATAGGTTGTCTTTCCATTTTGTTAATGGTTTCCTTTGTTGTGCAAGCTTGTAAGTTTGGCAAACTGACTCAATTTTTATGAATTTGAGCAAATGCCACGAGATGGTGAAGGACAGGGAAGCCTGGCATGCTGCAGTCCATAGGGTTGCAAAGAATCAGCCATGACTTAGTGACTGAATAACAAATGAGTTTGATTAGGTCCCATTTGTTTATTTATTTATTTTGCTTTTATTTCTTTACCTTGGAAGGCTGACCTATGAAAACATTTATATGAGAAGAGAGGGTCTCCTGGATGCAAAAATTCATGTCCATTATTGGTTGGTGGTGCACAAATGAGGGGGGTCTTATTAGTAACTTCTCGTGAGTGTTACTGAAAGTGCCTACGTTAAGCCTGTTTAAATTGAAATGTGCTCTACTCACAGATCTGTCTACCGCACCATCCTGGGCAGGGCTGCCAGTTCTGTCTGCACTGTTAGCTTTTGTGAAGGATGTTTTTTGAGCATCCCAAAGTGTCTCCAGTTGGTTGTGGTTTTCAGTTACTGCCATACTTGTATTAATTGGAAGTTTATAGAATTACTGTTACGTTTAAATTGGGTGGAAATTCTGTTCTTACATAATGGTTGTGTTGTTGCCATTTTAATTACTGCTTAGCTTCTTTTGAGTTCTTTGTTGATTGCCAAACTTTTTTTTTTCCATTGGACTGGGTAGAGGAGTGGTATGAAGTTGTAACTGAATACAAATCTAGACTAGAATGCTCTCCCACTTGTTGGCTTTTGTAACTTTTGGAAACTTATTTAATCTATATGATGGTATAAAGTGGAGGAAGTAGTAGTAACCCATAAGCTTGAGGATGAAACAAAATAATTCATGTAAATGCTCGGTGTGGTGTCTGGCACATAACTGGTGGTGAAAAAGTGTGGTGAGTAGTTACTTTTATGTTTAACTGATGTTTTAAAAAACATTGACAACTATTGCTCTGCAAGTTGACTTTCGATGGTCTCCTTTGCTTTGGTCCTTTAATTAGTTTCATTTGGTTAAATTGCATGACTAATGAGGTCACTGTCGCTGTTTCCTTCAAACCACAGACCTTTAGCCATTTATCCCATAGAGGATAAGTCTGAAGAGAAGGAAAGGAGAGGGGCGCTGATGGTGATGAAAGACCATCTTTACAGAATCCTCTATGGGCCATATAATTTGCATTCTACCTTCTATGTTAAGTGTTTTTTATCTGTTGTCTTATTTAATTTTCACAATGACCCTAAGAGATAGGGAATATTAATGTCCCTCTTTTAGACTAGGTAAGACTGAGGTTTAGAGATATGAAGTGATTGAACTCTATAGCTGGTAACTGGTAGAGCTGGACTTTGAACCTTAGCAGTATATGAGCATAAATCTGTCACCCCTGACAGTTTAAAAGAGCAAGCCCTAGTGATGGTAGATCCATTGTGTCACAAGAGAAGAGGGACAAAAATTGTCTCTGATGGTGTAGAGCCAGCGTGGGCAATGTTTGGGAATATGGGCAGGTAGTTCTGTTTTGTATTTCTCCACATGGACGCGTAAGAGGAACTGCCTGGTGGGAGGGGTTTAGATGGTCCAAGCTACTTGGAAGAGACCCGAGAATGACAAAGGTTAAATGTGAATTCACATGCAGCTGAGATAGGAACAGCAGTTTTAAGTGAATTTGTCCATGAACCTGTTTCTTCAGCACTTTCCTTTTGTGCAGATTTTGATCCAAAATGTGATATGGCCAAGTGTTAATGCAGCTGTGTGTCAGAGGGAAAAGTGAGGTTGCTTTGTCTAATTCTTGCTTTACTTATGCCTTTAATTTAAAGTGAGAAAATGTCTGTGCTTTCTTGGTAAGGCCTGGATAATGGTGATAAAGGACAGCTGTGAAAAAATTCTGGGAACCCAAATAACGCTGTTCTCTTAATTCTCTAGGGACACATAAATTGAATTGGCTCGTCAGTAAACAAAGCTGATTGCAAAATCACATCTTAATGCAATAGGAGCATATGAAGGCTTTCCTCACCCTCCTTTGATTTAATTAAATTGTACTCCCATTGTAGCTTCTGGGTGAGGTCTCACAGAATTGCAGTATCCTGTAATTTGTATCAAAGACCTACTTTCCTGCCCTGGTGTTTATCTTCAGAATTGAGCCCTGTGGTTCAAAGAATATGAAGTGTTACTTCTGTGTTAGATGTCAGCTGGTCACATGGGTTAGTGGTGAATGCTTCAGGCTAGAATCAAAAGGCAATTCCCAATTTCATTTTCTGACTCATGGCAAATTCTTTATGCCAGTGACTCACCTTCCCTAGCTACCCATGACATCTTATCACCTTTATCATCATCATCATCATGTCTTAGGTATCACGTGGTTAGTTATTAAGAGTTTGGGCTTTGGAGACAGACTGTAGGAGTTCTGTCTGGATTCTGCCCAATTCCAGCTGCCTAACCTTGAGCAAATGACCTAACCTCTCTAATGCCTCAGTTTTCTCATCTATATGTCAGGAATAATTAGGCTGGTGTGAGGACTAAACAAGATAATGCATTTTAGAGTGCTCAGAGTGGTGTCTGACACATGATAAGTCTTTTGTCATCATCCTTTGTATTAAATCCATTATTGCTATTGTAATTATTTTATAATGAGTCTCAGGTGGACCCTCATAACATAAAGTAAATCTGTAGTTTGTATTCTCTATAAGTGTATACCTAAAAAATATTCAGTGGTATGGGTATTTAACAAACCCTCATGTACAGGAAGAAGGCAATGGCACCCCACTCCAGTACTCTTGCCTGGAAAATCCCATGGACAGAGGAGCCTGGTAGGCTGCAGTCCATGGGGTTGCAAAGAGTCAGACATGACTGAGCGACTTCACTTTCCCTTTTCACTTTCATGCATTGGAGAAGGAAATGGGAACCCACTCCNTGTGTGTGTGTGTGTGAGTGCGCGTACGCGCGTGCTGGGAGGACAAGGGAAGGCAGGGAAGAAGGAAGCGTAAAGGCAGCCCACATCTCTCCAAGACAGGTTTGAACAGAAAGCCCTCTCCAGACAAAGGCATAGAAAAACACAGGCCAGGAAGCTGTGCGGTGGAGTGAGAGAGCTGGATTTAACAGGCTGACTTTGCAACTCCACTTGGTTATCTTAGACAAGCCACGAAAATCCCGATTTTCAATTTCTTCATCTGTAAAATGGGGTCAAATCAACTCTTGCCTGCTTATGTCATAGGAAGTGAGACAAGTGGTTATGAAATCCAAACGAGTAACACTTGGAAATAATTAAGAGCTGTAGAGACAGGAGGAATTACACGCTCTGATGGTTGGGAAGGGCCAGCAGGGTTGACTTCTATCCGAAAGGCTAAAGAGAAGGAAGCCAGAGATTGGGGTACTGTTTCACAAAAGTATGTCATCAGAATGTAAAGCACCAGGAACCCTCAATACTCTATTTATGGGAGTTGGGGAGACAGGGGTGAGGAATCTGGCGGTGAGCAGTGTGTATTGGTCTGTCTGGGCTGTTGTAACAAAAGAGCACACACTGGCTGGCTTAACTTACAGACATTTACTGTCTCACAGTCGCAGGAAGCTAGAAGCCCCGACCAGTGTGCCTGCAGATCTGGTTTCTGCTGAGGCCTCTCTTCCTGGCTTGCAGACGGCCACCTTCCCACCGTGTCCTTACGTGGTCTCTGCTCGCAGGAAGAGAGCTCAACTATTTCCTCCTTTTCTTCTGAGGTTATCAGGCCTGATGAACTAAGACCTCACCCTTATGATCTCATTTAAACTTCACTACCTCTACATAGGCCCTATCTCCTCATCCCGTCACACTGGGGGTTAGGGTTTCTATATATGAGTTTTACGGAGGATATAATTTAGTCTGTAACAAGAAGACTGGCTGGTTTGTGTTAAATGGGTGAAGTGGCTGCTCTTCTCCACTTCATATCCCAAAGCATCTCCGCAGGTCCCAGCAAGTTCTCAGATGAGTCCCGCAACCCCTGGGCTCGGTTCCTCGTCACTTATCGCCTAGGCTACTGCTAAGTAGTTACATCCCATTCCTGGTCCCTCTCTGCTCCGCCCCCTCATCTGTGCTGATGCCAAAGTGGGAGTGTCTAAGACTAGCTGTGATCACGCTCCCAACCAGAACAATCATCTGCAAAGCCTTCACACTGCCCACAAACATTTTCGCTCTTTTGTCTAGCCCTAAACCCCTATCCAGCGCCATGATTTCTACAAGTCCCAGCCTGCAGTTAGTGCTGCTACAAATCCAGGGTATCAGCATACTTCCTCATCCTCGTTTGCTTTCACTCCTCTCAGGTCAAAGTGACTGCCCAACCTCCCAGCACACCCCTATCCACCCAGTGCCTGTCTCTACCAGCGAATTCTCCAAAGCCCACCTCAGGTCTCACCCCTTCACCAAGTCAGAAGCGATCGCACGCTCCTTCCACAGCAGGGAAGGCGTGCCACTCACCCTCACCTGTTCAGTATTATAGAGTAGACAGGACTATCAGGGACTTATCTCCTGTATGAGCTTGATTATAAGGCAGAAACGGCTTCTCCACCTGTTTATCTGCAACAGTTGGTAGGGTATTACAGCAAGCTTTGACAAGTATCAGCTGGATGGCTGGCAAATCTGCATTCCACATCAAAACACGATAGAAAACACTCAACAGAACTGGAGGCAGCTTGGACCCTGAGGCCCTAAGCAAACATCCAGGTAAAGGAGGGAAAAGGGATGCTGGTCCATGACAAAGCAAAGGAACTGTGAAAGATGACAGTTTTTAACTACCATTGAAAAAATAATCATCTTTATTGAGGTATTACTTAGATAAGAACGTATCAACTTTACACGTAGAGTTAGATGAGTTCAGACAAATATATATATATATATATATATATATGTAACCATCACCAGGATCAAAATATAAAACCTTTTCACTCCCAAAAGTTCCTTTGAGCCACATCCCAGGCAAACTAATACAGGAGATAAGCCCGTAAGAGTCCTGTCTACTGTATGAGACTGAACAATTGATGGTGAATTTCACCCTTCCCTGGGCCACCAGGGAAACNCCCAGCGTTTCTCATGATGTACTCTGCATATAAGTTAAATAAGCAGGGTGACAATATACAGTCTTGACAAGATTCTTAGTTGCACACAATCTAGTTTCAGCAGAAAAGCGGAGTTACTGAAGACTTTTAGACAGCTCATGGAATCACTTGCAAGATCAGAAAGTCAGGCTCAGAGTCCTTCTAATCAAGAATAATGCCTAAGCCACTCGACAGAAGAGCTTCTGTGAGTCAGCACAGCCGCCCCCGTGCTCCTGCCCACAGCGCTGAGAGTTCCACCAGTGGGGCCTCCAACAACTGGCCACTCCTACTGCAACAATGGCCAGAAGACTGGATTCTAAACACAAAAGGTTTCCACTTCTTCACCATTGCCAGATGTGAATTCATCACCAGTAAAGTTCACATGTTCCTCCTGGCTATATATGAATACAGTTTTAGCCATAATTTGAAGTTATATTTACACTGTGTTTATAAGCAGATTTAAGTAAGCATATGTCCAAGACCTATAAATGAAGACATAACTATTAAAAAAAAATGTAAGAGTTTGGGGTTATAGGTAATTTCTTTACTCTTTTCCCTACCCCGGTTTTACTTTTATGTAAGAAATAAAGATTCAGAGGGGAAAAATATACCTTTTCCTTGAGATATAAACAATATCCCTAAAAATGTGACTGGGTTTCATGTGTATTCTCAAAAAACNGTAATTTCTTTACTCTTTTCCCTACCCCGGTTTTACTTTTATGTAAGAAATAAAGATTCAGAGGGAAAAAATATACCTTTTCCTTGAGATATAAACAATATCCCTAAAAATGTGACTGGGTTTCATGTGTATTCTCAAAAAACACTACCGAACCAGAAAATACAACAGCAACTTGTTCTTATTCTATAGAACTGCAGCTTCTGTTGTATTACTGTATGAGATTTTCCCGAAATTTAATGTGTCCAGTGTATCAGCAGCTCCAAAGAACTGTGTGTCTTAATATTTTAATAGAAAAGCCTGATTTCGATATAAGACACTCATATTCTCTTTTCAGTGTCGTAACGACCTCCTGAGGCTTGCACTCCTTCTCCAGATCAGAGGGAGCCAGGAGGCCGTCTTTGCTGATACAAACCTCAAGGTGATTCACGACAGGACCCCACAGGGGCCTCTCTGCTCCACACTGGTCCACCCACAAGGTACCTACCTTGGCTTCCTCTCAACCTGTTCTACCAGTTAACAGGGAGAGAGGGAAACCCACAGGCAGGCCCATTAGCTCTAGCTGTCCTGGCAAGCCTGCTTCACTCCACCCAAGTAAACTGGCCCACGCCCACCTTTGCCCTACAAGTGACAGTTAAAGTGCTGGAAAATCTATTCTGAATATAAACTTTTTCAGCTCTGAGGTCCAGATATCAAGGAACATATTCTGAAATCTAAGAATCCAATGCAGGTAACACTATGGTGAAAGAAACAGACACCTTACTTTAAAAAGTTTTCCTCTTCGAGTTTCCCACACATAAAATTCTAACCACTTATAGGGTAGTCATCATTTCAATGAATTGTGTCCAGCGAAAAAGGAAAAAGAAAGATACTTTCACCATGAGGCTAATTTATGGTCTCACTAAATCCAGTGGATTGAAGGATTTCATTTAGTCTATCATGAATTCTTAGACCAAAGCAATTCTATTAAAAGCTCTTGATGGTGGGGGGTTGGCAGAGGGACCCTGAACTTGGGTCAGCCAACAAAAGCTTTCCCTAAACATTATGCTTTTATGAAATAACACACTTCCCACAATTTAGAAACACTAACATCAATGAATTTGTCTCTCTAAATAAGAGGACAACAAAATTAATTTTTAAATAATTTTTTGTCAATACTTAGTATCAGCTGGATAAGACTAACACTACTGTATGCAGATTAGAAAACACAGGCTTAAAAAAAGTTATCAAATACATACATAGACGCTTCTAGGTCCTAAAGGATAAAGACCCTCAAAACTCAATCCTAGAACTCCAAATCCTTGAGACTCAGCTTCTCCTTGCTCACCTGTCCACCTTTGTCTAAAATGCAGCTCTCATCCTCTTAGCTAAAAGATGGCATCTTCCTTCCAGATAATGACATGAAGGAAAAGTCTGTATCATGATTTACAGTTTCCTGTATACACACTCAATATCCTTTTCTCCTGGTTTCTCTGTACTTTGCTTACCGGTCCAATGTTAGACTCAGTTGAAACACCACAAAGTTAAATGTTCTCCTTCAGAATTTCTTTTGGAATAAAAATATGGAATATAACTCTGAATTACTAAAATGACTACATTAAAACTGGACTGTACTGAATTCTGACAATTATAAAATGTCTCAGGAAGAAAATCAGAGGAAAAACATGTGGCTGCAAACCAAAAAAGCAAACAAAACAGCTCGGAAAGCCCATGTTCTTAAAAATCTTAATTTTAAGTGTTCAAAAATATTCTTAGAAGGATCTTTCACTGGCTCTTGGGAGACCAGCACTGCTGTTTCAAGGGCTCTCAATAGAATTACTTTGGTCTAAGAGTTCACAAAACCCTTCAGATTTCTGGATTTAGTGAGCCCATAAATAAGTCTCATGTTGAATTTTAATTTAAAGTATTCTTCCTTTCTTTGTTTGCTTTTTTTTTTTCATTACACTCTGAATTATTTACAGCAGGGGTTCCTTTTATCTTTGTATTTTTTAACTTTATAACACCAACATTTACCACAGGCTCTGGTACATAACAGCTTTAAAATGATTACTTAAATGAAGAGTAACTCTCCTTCTCCCATTCCTGAGCTATGCACACAGCCCATATCCGACACACACATTCATTTTAAGAGAAAATGTAAAAACAGTGCAATTCACAAACACACAGAATAAATATTCATTAAGACAGCATTTGGGTATATCCTTGTGGTGGTGGTCCAGTGGTTAAGATGCCACAGTTCCCTTGCAAAGGACATGGGTTCAATTACTGGTCAGGAAACTATGATCCCACATGCCCACACTGTGGCAAAAATAAAAGAAGACATGTGAACATATGACTGAGCACTGCTAAAGGAAAGACTTTTTGTTTCCAATAACTACGGTGCCTATAACCAGTGATTTTAAGCTTCACAAGAAGAATAAGAGAGTACCATGATCCTAATTAATTTTTAAAGCCTAGAAATTTGGGCCTTACTAAATACAGGAGAAACATCCAGTATGATCTGGCCTTTGTTGTCACTTTGATAAAAAGATCACAACATCACAAAGTTCATAATAACCAACTATTATTTTTAAAAGACATCAATAAATAGTGAGATTAAAAAAAAAATAATAGTGAGATGGATGACCTCAGGGAAATAACATTCATGGCTAGACTATGAATAAATAAGGATGCCTGAAAAGAGCAGTGATCTGTTCATTACCTAATCACTATCCTCACCCTAACCAAGCTCCTAATCTTTACAACATCTGGGCAGACAATGCCAGGAGGTAGTCATTGCAGGAAATCTGTGAAAGCCAAATTTGACTCTTGACTCAATCAGGCCAAATCCACAACCAGGAAAGTAGAGATGGTGGGTAACCTTACTGAAGAGCCATATGACTTCCCAGCAATCTGCAAGGTAATAAGAACTTTGAAATAGCTCTGAATATAGTGAGAAATGTGGTCTGATCTACCTATACCTTGACCTTATATCCCAGGATTTCAACCTGAGAAAACTCAGCATTTCCACCTCTGCATCAGATGGGCTGATGTTCAGCTGCAAAGGATAAAAAAAATCCAAAATAACTTTGGATTGAACAGGGCACAGATTTGCTTTTCCAACATAGCAATTCTACTCCAGAAAGCCCCAGGGACCACGGTTCCTTCCAGCTCAGCAGTCTGGATGGCATTACTAGGGTGCAGGCCTTACCGCCATGGTTAAGATAGCAGCTTCCTAATTCTAGGCAGCAAGTAGGAGAAAGGACCCTGAAGAAAGTGGCAAAGGCTGTCTCTCAAGGAAGGATCCACAAAAAACCTTCATGAAGCCTGCACTTAATCCACAACAGCCAGAACTCAGAGCCATGGCCACAGTAGCTGCGAGGGAGCCTCTGTTCTGGGAAGCCATATGCCTGGTCAAAATGGAGGACTCCATCCCTATGGCAGAAGGAGAGAACAGATACTGGGGAATCTAGTTTCTGCCACAAGCACAGGACTCTACAAGTGAACTCGACAATCATCAACCAAGCTGCTCTAACAACAATGCAACATGGCTAAAACTTAACTCCCCACTTTCAAAGTTGCCTTGATTTTCCTCTGATTTCGTAAATTCAAGCCACTTTAAACTTTTGGCGTATGCTATTCCTTTGAGAGGGCTCTTCAGTCATTATTATGATGGATTTTAGTTCTCTAACACCATTGGTAAGCAACAGTATCTAGAGTTGGAAATAACACCGATTTTCAAATATGCTATTCATTTGATAAAAGACAAAGCTCTCTCCAATGTTTTCAGTTCAAGACACTATCTGCTTCCCTGGTGGCTCAGATGGTAAAGCATCTGTCTACAATGTGGGAGACGCGGGTTCGAGCCCTGGGTTGGGAAGATCCTCTGGAGAAGGAAATGGCAACCCACTCCAGGACTATTGCCTGGAAAATCCCATGGACAGAGGAGCCTGGCAGACTACAGTCCATGGGGTTGCAAAGAGTCAGACACGATTGAGCAGCTTCACTACTACTACTAGGAATGAAGCGTTTGATTCTCNTTGGGAAGATCCTCTGGAGAAGGAAATGGCAACCCACTCCAGGACTATTGCCTGGAAAATCCCATGGACAGAGGAGCCTGGCAGACTACAGTCCATGGGGTTGCAAAGAGTCAGACACGATTGAGCAGCTTCACTACTACTACTAGGAATGAAGCATTTGATTCTCAAAACTCAAAACTTTTCCCCCTCTTCTCATTTGAGATAATTATAATACTGGAAAAATTAAAAAGCAACTTGTTTTATGAGACAAGAATGTTTCATTTCAAAAGAGAAGGAGGTATACCAACCATTCAACTGACCCACAATGATTTTCTACAGATCTTTTCAGTCTCTATTCACGTCACTAAATCCAGTACTTGATTTTGTATGTTAAGTAATACACATTTAGAAGCCACTCCTAGTAAGTGTTCAGTTTATGTATTCAGTAATTCAACAAATATTTATCAAGCATCTGTTTGCTAACACACTCCATGTGCTGAAGAGTGGACTCTCAAAAAGAATGTTGCATAAGACTGCCTCCCCAAGTTTTTGCTAAGCAAAAAACACAGTTACTTTCAGAAATGAAGAACTCCCTACTGTTTCAGTACAGCATATACCTACTGTGTTTAGTGAGTACAGTAAGTTTCTAAGAAGTGAAAAGACAAAAAAAAAAATTCTTCTTATACTAAGCTCTTTCAAATGACTTGATAAAATGTACCCTGGCACAAAATGGTATGCAGATAATTTGGGTGACATAATTTCAAGAGAATGAGTCAGAAGTATCATCACTCTTCTAACCCTGACCCTGAATTTGGTCTAAAACTTTCATAAGTTTTTAGTCGCATTTGAGAACAGATGATGCTGGAACACACGAAAATGGCAACATTTAAAATTCATAGTAGCAAAAAAATCATTACTTTTCCCACCGGATCGCTTGAACTTTAATAATGTCTGACCTGGTTGGCTAATAAGTTCTAAAAGCAGACAGAGGAAAATGGCCAATATTAGATACAACTGGAATAATTTTTCATTTAGAAAGATTTTACAAGTTCTCTTAAAAACAGGTCACCAATTCCGTAGACACTTAATTTTCTTGAGACGGTAAGTACCCTGAAGAGAACAGTTTGTCTTAGTATATGCAAAATAGAAGTCAGATGAAAACTAGACTCCATATATTCATATTATCCTTATACAAAAAGTAAAAATAAACACACACACACAGGTATATACACACCAATCCAAATCAAAGAAGGTGTGGCAAAGGAGATGTGAAAGAAACTTACTCACTTATTTCCCAGGATGAACAGCGCAAAAGCTCATTAACTGTCCAAAAAGGCGATACACTATATAGATGAGACTGGATAAACAGGCTAGATAATCACACATTTATAATTTTCACATTACACAAATGAAAAGATTTATAAAGATACAATTTAAGAGTTTACCTTGCTTAAGTCACTTTAAAGAAGCAAAGTGACAAGAGGAGCAAGCAATTAGCTGCTTCTTCCAAGACTACAATTTCCAAGCTGCCTTCTTACGGGCCCCTTGTTTTAGTCAAATGTCATTTCAACTTGCAATTATCTTTGTGCTTTGATGAGGCTGTCACCTGTTTTGTCTTTAATGCAAATACTTGCTTACTGATGGAAAATTTCTCAGATTATGGTTTAAATGGTTGCCTAGATGCTGCTAGTAAAGGACTTGGACAGTTCATTCACTCTTTAGGACCCCTGAGATAACATCCAGCCAGAACAGTTCTAGGGAGTGTGCCCTGCTCAGAAAAGTTAAGAGCTAGTAGTGTAGTCATACAGAGACCTGGACAAGGGAGAGGTTCTCATTTAGTTTCTCTCCCAGAGATTGTCAGAAATTTCCTTTCACAGCTTTACAAAAACACCAGCTTCTGGACTGGCAGGGCACTGCACCTCTCTTAAGAGCTTTTACACAGCCTTCATTTATCTTCACAGCATCTCTGTGCAAAGAAGAGGGACTCCTGCTATTCACACTGACAAACAAGAGTTTCCAGAGAGTTCAGTGACTTGCCCAAGGCCATGCTATCTGACAAAGTGAAAGTGAAGTCGCTCAGTCGTGGCCGACTCTGTGACCCCGTGGACTGTGGTCTGCCAGGCTCCTCTGTCCATGGGATTCTCCAGGCAAGAATATTGGAGTGGGTTGCCATTTCTTTTTCCAGGGGATCAAACTCAGGTCTCCTGTATTGCAGGCAGACGCTTTATCCTCTGAGCCATAAGGGAAGCCCATGCTATCTGACAAGACAGTTGCGAAACTGGCTTTGGAGGCCAGATCTCCAGTCCTGTCTTAGATCTGCAGGCCTGAATCTAGCAGCCTGGGAAAGGTGATGGACTCTTTGCCATGTTTACCCTAAACAACACATTTCATAAACCATATCTGACTATAATTGCATTTTTAAAAGCAATGGAACTCAGTTCAAGTTTTTTCAAGTTGATAGGGCCCAGATTCTTTATAGTTATTTTTAAAAATTATACTTTTACTGAGTTGCACAATTTTTTAGCATTTACTAACATAGCTCATATCAGAATACCACTTAATTTTAGATGATACGATCAAGTTTATGTGCAAATCTTAAAAGGCAGAGGGAAATATTAAAATACATCTAACTTTTTAAGCTGTAGTCAAGAGATGGCTTCCCAATTTTTTTTCAACTTAATATATTATCTGAAGAAAAACACCTTTCACCAAAACAGTATGTTTTATCAAACAGAAAGAAATTCATGAAAGAACAATAATATTTTCTTTACAAGAAGGTTACAGATATTGTCACATTGATTTTCTATACTCTCCTTCTGGAAATAAGATCCTTTTAAAAGAATAAGTCAAACTTACCATCAAGAAACTAAAAAACTAGGAGAAAATACTTGCAGATCATATATATCTAATAAGGGACTTGTGTCAAGAATACACGGTACTCTTACAACTCAGTAATAATAAAAAGACAGCCTAAGAGGGCAAAGAACGTGAACAGACAGTATTCCAAAGAAAATATATATACAAATAACCAATAAGCACAGGAAAAGATTCTCAACATCATTAGGCCCAGAGGAAATGGAAATCAAAACCACAAGAAGATACCACTTCATATCCAGAAGGATGGCTATAATAAAAAAGACAGATAATAGACAAGTGTTGGCAAAAATGTTGAGAAACTGGAACCTCATACGTTGCTGGTGGGAATATAAAATAGTGCAGACACACTGGAAAACAGTATGATAATTCCTCAAAATGTGAAATCATACTACCCAGAAATTTTACTCCTAGGTTTCTACCCAAAGGAAATAAAAAACATATGATAACAGGAAACTAACACACAAATGTTCATAGAAATGTTACATCTTCATAATAGTTAAAGAACAGAAACGACCAAATATTCACAAACTGATGAATGGATAAACAGAATGTGGTATAGTCACACAATGGATTATTCAGCAATAAAGAAAGCAATAACAAGAATGAATCTCAAAACATTATGCTAAGTTAAAGAAGCCAGTCATATTCTATACTACTTAAAAAATGTTCAGAAAGGTAAATCTATAGAGACAGAGAGTAAAACAGTGGTTGCCTAGGGCTAGGGTGAGCAAAAGTAGAAATGAAGAGTGATTGCTAATGGGTATCCAGGTTCTTTTCGGGGTGATGAAATGTTCTGGACTTTGATAATGGTGATGGTTGCACAACTCTGTGAATAACCAGTTTCTAAACCACTGAATCGTACACTTTAAAGGAGTGTTATGTATGTGAATTTTATATCTCAAGAAAAATTACAATGAAAAAAAGTCAGCATTTATATAACATACAATTATTTAATTTCAAATTATAAAGTAAATAGAAGAGGAAAAGAAAGCAAAGAAAAAGGAAAAAGAAAAGTAGATCAATCTTAAAGAAGAAGTCATGATCATGGACCCATGTCTCTGATGAGACCAAGCCCCCAGATGGAACAGAGCCACATATACATTAAGCCACAGGAAGTAAGGTATTTGATCCTATATTCTGTATTGTAAAACTTTTAAGCAAAATATGCTCTTTACTTTTCCCCATAGCTCATGTTAAATACTATAAAATTATGCCCTCAAATTCTTCTGTGAACTATTTGTCCAATGTTCTTCATGGTTCACTTCCCTGAGACACCAGAGAAGATGGTAACATTCCCATGAACACAATCTGGGCCCTTAAGCTATCCTCAATTAGGGGTGCCACTTCCCATCCAACTGACAACTCAATAAGGTAATAGTGGAAACAATGGAATATGCAGAAGATCCTTCAAGTTCATCTTCAGTTGGTACCAAGCACCATTACACCCCTGGAAAAGGGAAAGGCAATCCACTGCAGGATTCCTGCCTGGAAAATCCCATGGACAGAGAAACCTGGCCGGCTATATAGTCCATGGAGTCTCAAAGCGTCTGATACAACTGAGCATGCACACACCATTACACCCATTGTTCACAGGATTCCAGTGATACCTAAAACTGTAACAGTGCAACTGAGTGAACACAGGGACCAACAAAAAAGCTGTTGTCACCATTACCATTGATTAACCCAGAAAATGCCACCAAAATGGCAGCAGAGAATTAAGAAATCAATCCCTACTGCTTTAAATGCAAGGTCAAAAGTCTCTCTGTGACTTCCAACCTGTTTGGATTAATCCCTAGATAGGTGACAACCTTACTTACAGTAAATGAACCACCCCCTAATTGTACAAAAAGAGCTTGCTGGTACTTGACAGGTACACAGTTAAATATGATTATGCCTGTTGGGAATATAAAATCTGCAAATAATCCTTAGAGGTTAAGGGAATAATGAACTTCTGTAAACAGATTTTTTTAATTTAACAGAAAATATTCTAAAATAAAGTTTTAGTACAGAGTTTATTAGGAATCGAAACAAGCATCAAAAGCAAGTAAATAGAGAGATTCTGTGAAAGGGAAGCAGATTACTCAAGACTGGTTTTATTCAGAAGCTTTTTAACCTTAATCCTGTATGGCTTATTTTGAATGATTTTCCAACCAGATACTCAAAAGCAATTTCATTTAAGTGCTGCAGTCACAGGCTTATAGAACAGGGCCCCTGAGTGCTCCATCTCCACATCTCCTGGGGGAAACCTCTACTGCCCGCTCATTCTTTGGGAAGCACACTTTCCTCCAGGTGTACAGAGTTCTCCAGCATAAAACAACTTCTTTTCCCTATTCTCACCAACTTCAAATAGCAGTCACTTCATGGAAATGCAGAAGTCGGACTTTCGGTCTCCTTTATAAGCCAAAAAGGGTATCTTTCTCTGAAGAATAAAGCCAGAATCTCTGAAGTAATGCAATCCAAACCTCTGAAATATCATACTCAAATAAGGTGCAATTATTAGTATACTATTTAAAATATATGATGTGTGAAGCATATCAATGTTCTATATATTTATATATAAAATACACAAAGACTACAGAATGCACAATAGGGTTTGGAAAATCCAGCATCAAGGTTATCTGCTGTGACTTACTATCATCAGAGACAAGGAAGTGGGTGGAATTCTGGAACAAGGGTAAGATAACAGTCATGTCAAAAAGAAAAAAAAAAGTCCTTGTCCTCAAGCAAGCTAATGAAGCAAGTGATAAGCTACAGGTCAAATTCCCACTTCTACAATCAAAACTTATCACAGGAGCCCTTGAAAAGGGAGTGCATCTGTCATATGTTAATGACTTCAAGCCATTCCCTGGACTTCTAGGTGTACAGGAAAACTTAAAAGCACTTCACAACTCCTTGTGGGTATAATTAGCTTGTTGCAATTGTTGGCAATTCTCATCCTCAGACTTTAAAAGGTCACTCCACTGTTTAAGATACCAAATTTGGAGTCACTCTACCTTCTGTTCAGATTAAGCACACCCTGCAATTAGTATACAGCTGCACCTGTTGCAAAGCTTCTTTCTTCAGTGATGTAAATGGGGACCATCAACAACATTCTAAATTCTTGAGGGATTATCAGACCTCAGAAACCAAGCAGTGAGCAAGCCTGATGCCTGCTGTTGAGGTGATGGATGGTGGTCACAGCCTGACCACAAGCAGAAGCCGTGATCTTTTTTCTTTATAGACGATTCCAGCTAGCACAGGCACCGCACACTGCCACGACTCTCAATCTATAAGCAGTCACAGTGTAATTTTGCTATTTAAGAGAGCTAGGTTTTTCACAAGCTACTTGAGTTTCTCCAGAGAACAAAGAGAATTTCAAAAAAATGTTTTAAAAGTTCAACTAGTTAAAATAGGGTTATTTATACTTCAGTAAACCATGGTGAAGGAAAAATGCCACTGGTCACATATGAAGGAAAACTCTATTTTTATAAAGGTCATAGCTCAAAACAGCAAATTCTCCTGTAATTTATCAATCTTTGACGAAAGCATTCTCACATTTCATAAACTGCCAATGATAGTAATTTCACCACTATTGTGTAAAATAACAATATAGATATTTGAGGAATATAGCTTTCAGTGAAAATCTATTTCAGAAAAGAGACGTTAACTTAAAAACCAGATTCATCAAGTTTGTGAAAATCTGATGTAACTGTTAGTAAAAAGTGGTTGAAGCGATTCTTAAATCCATAAACTAAGTTCTTCTTTCCTCCCTTCCTTCTTCCATCTCTTTTTTTAATGAAACAGAAGTATAGAAGACAGGGTTCTAAAGTCCCCTTTTTCCTCAAGCCATCTCAATCATTAGTATTTTACATTACATCACATCAATGATTCTCTGGTAGCTGATATATGTGGCCACATAAAAAGAAACACTGTAAAGCNCTCTTTTTTAATGAAACAGAAGTATAGAAGACAGGGTTCTAAAGTCCCCTTTTTCCTCAAGCCATCTCAATCATTAGTATTTTACATTACATCACATCAATGATTCTCTGGTAGCTGATATATGTGGCCACATAAAAAGAAACACTGTAAAGCCTTCTTAAATGAATTATAGTGTGCTTAGTAAATTGTTTAGGCAAAGTCTTTTATTCAGTTCAGTTCAGTGCCAACAAAGGTCCATCTAGTCAAGGCTATGGTTTTTCCAGTGGTCATGTATGGATGTGAGAGTTGGACTGTGAAGAAAGCTGAGCGCCGAAGAATTGATGCTTTTGAACTGTGGTGTTGGAGAAGACTCTTGAGAGTCCCTTGGACTGCAAGGAGATCTAACCAGNTTGTACAGCAAAAATTAACACAATATTGTAAAGCAACTATACCCCAGTGAAAAATAAAATAAATGTCTTTGGTGAAACTGGGGAGAGACAGGTAAGCTGAGGTTTGCACAGTAGCCAATTTTGGCGGTGTCAACACTCCCACTATGGCTGATGCAAGGTCACATTGTACAGAGTGGAGAAAAGATGCTTGCAATTCGCTCTCACAATCTGGAAAGAGCCAACTCCAGCACCCATGGGCTACAGGCCAAATTCAGCCCACAAACTTAGTCTGTTTGGCCAGGAAACTGTTGGCCCACAGACTGCTTTTTCAAAATTCAAACAAATTGACAACATTTAAAATTCAGGATTTTTTTTTTCCCCCTGAAAAATCAGATCTAGAGCTGCTTTCTAGAGAACAGAAGCCCTGGCAGTCGTAGGCCCACACTCCGACCTGGCCGCAGAGGGCTGGCTGCGGCTGCGGCTGTCCTGTCCGTGCACACAACTGTCCCTTCACTTTGCCACCACCCCAACCAGGCCAGCGCCTCTCCTTCACTCCTCGCTGATACCAGCCTGGCCCGCCAGACTTCCAGGGCAGTCAGTGATCTTTAACTAAAGAGTATGAAAGGAGAGTTTTGCCTCCAGGTGTGTAATTCTGGTCAAATTCTCTTCAGTTTCTGTCTCTCTTAACACTAACTGATTTGACTAGATGATCTCTAGTTATGATCTCAGTCCAACACTCTCTAAGTAAGTGCATCTGAAATAATGAGAGAGTTATGCAGATCTCTCAGGAGAGGCTTTTGTGATCAATACATGACCAGCTCTAAACATACCCACCAAAATGCAAATAAAAATTCAAAATATTATGATGCATGCATGCTTGGTTGCTCAGTCGTGTCCAACTTTTCGTGACCCCATGGACTGTAGCCCACCAAGCTCTTCTGTCCATGGGATTTTCCAGCAAGAATACTGGAGTGAGTTGCCATGCCCTCTTCCAGGGGACCTTCCCAACCCAGGGATCAAACCTGAATCTCCTGCATCGGCAGCCAGATTCTTTTACCACTGAGCAAACTGGGAAGCCCAAAAATGTTACGAACTGGATGTTAAATGTATTTTTATAACAATATATATTTTAGCTGCCCTCAAGAAGTAAGAATCTAGATAATGTTAGCTGGGTCAGTTAAGAAATGATGTTTGTGAGCTATCTGTTACATCTAGGCTACAACGGTCTGTGAAGTTTTCAATGCTATACAACCAAAAGTCTCTTTTACAGTCCCCAATCCATTTAGTGTCTGAGCTAAATGGACTGGGGATATAAGAGAGACTCTTGAAGTGCAAGTGAATTTCAAATTTTATTAGCTTTCTCTATCAACAGTATCAGCAAAAACAAACAGCAGTGTAACATACCTTAAACAAAAGATGGTATCAGCTTGAAAGACTTTTAGACAGAAGCAAAAAATTGAAAAAAAAAAAAAATCAACAGTCTAACTTCACGTATCATTGTAGTAAGATGTGTTTAAATGATGCTTCACTCTCCCACATTCCACCTATGAAAGAGGTCACCTACAAAGAGCCTTAGTCGCCAAGTCTTAGACACCATCTCACAAGTTATGGAATCTTTGGGGGCTAAGGTGTGGCCCAAGCTCGACTGACAAACTACAAAGTGTTTCACCCTGCATATCTATGTGTCCTGAAGCTGGAGCTGGGTCCCCACAGCAGTCTTAAATGAAATACACCCAGTTCTGACTTTTTGAGAGTGATCACAAATATCCATGACAAACACTATTCCCTAAACTTGCTGGGGGTCAATCTGAATTTTCCATGACCCTAGGCTGATGTAGGAGAAGGCAATGGCACCCCACTCCAGTACTCTTGCCCAGAAAATCCCATGGACAGAGGAGCCTGGTAGGCTACAGTCCATGGGGTCGCTAAGAGTCAGACACAACTGAGCGACTTCACTTTCTCTTTTCACCTTCATGCATTGGAGAAGGAAATGGCAACCCACTCCAGTGTTATTGCCTGAGAATCCCAGGGACAGGGGAGCCTGGTGGGCTGCTATCTATGGGGTCGCACAGAGTCGGACACGACTGAAGTGACTTAGCAGCAGCAGCAGCAGCAGCAGCAGCAGCAGGCTGATGTAGGGAGCAACAAGTCAGTTAGCTGAGAAGTTAATTTAACTTAATTAAAAAGTACATGACAACCTTTAGAGACCCTTGCCATCCTATGCGGTGCCAGGAGTGTATTTGAGGATTTTCAAAAGTTGTAAATGATAACTCTTCTAAATATCAAGAGTTGATAGCACTTGTAAATAGCAAGGGTCTGCTACACCTATTTCCTAAAACAGAATAAATAAAAGATCCAAGTTTATATCTCATCTTTTCTTAGGCCTGAAGCAAAGGACAGGTCTAACAATAACCAGAAGATTGAAAATAAATACATGAGTTATGTTGCAAGGAGTGAAAATGCACCACCTATTTTAAGTCTCAGACTGGTAAAATGTCTACTGTTCCCAGGACACTCACTCACGACTACAGTCATGTCTGACTCTTTGCGACCCCATGGACTATACACTCCAAGGAATTCTCCAGGCCAGAATACTGGAGTGAGGGGCCTTTCCCTTCTCCAGGGGATCTTCCCAACCCAGGGATCGAACCCAGGTCTCCCGCATTGCAGGTGGATTCTTTATCAGCTGAACCACAAGGGAAGCCCAGGACAACCTAAGAAAAAGCCTGAGCTTCACAGAGAAATGCCCCAATTCCCATGAGCCAGCATTCAGCCAAGGAAAGATCCAGTGCTTATGTATTATACTGAACATCAGTATCAAGACACATGAATCCANTCAGCTGAACCACAAGGGAAGCCCAGGACAACCTAAGAAAAAGCCTGAGCTTCACAGAGAAATGCCCCAATTCCCATGAGCCAGCATTCAGCCAAGGAAAGATCCAGTGCTTATGTATTATACTGAACATCAGTATCAAGACACATGAATCCACCGCATTTTTTCCTCTACGTGTATTGCTTTGTTTCAAAATATTTACTCCCATGGTGTTGAAGTTTCTTCTCTTAAGTTTAACTGATTTCAAACATTTTTAGCAACTGAATCTCAATGTTTAAAACACGCTAAAAAAAAAAATAAGCCCTGAGATACTTTAACATTTTAGTTTGGATGGAAAATGACAGAGCTCTTGGTTATTTTAATGAGACTGCAGGTTTTATCGGGTCACAGTTTGAACACCACACTAGGTTAAAACACGAAAACAAAAAACTTATTTGCTGTCTTGAAGGCACAGAAAAGACCACACCTTAGTAAAGGGAAGGAGCTTGAAAAAGCTGACACTGTCAACTGGATCACTGTTCTTTGGCAAAAAGGAAATTCTGGTTCATAAGGAAGCATTATTAACTCTTAAATATGTTATCAAGATGCTTCCTAAAAGGTAAGGATGGAGAAAAGAAAAGTAGAAGCAAGAATAAGTTCCCCAAAGTGGCCAGAAAAGGGCTGGATTCATGACCACCATGTGCCATCATTAATCCATCATGCACAGGTAGCTCCATGCTGGCTTCAAACCCATGGACCAAACTATCCTGGATGCAGCTGTCTGTCTGCTCCCCTACAAAATGGAGACTTGTCATTCAGTGAGAAACTGTGGCCAAGCACCTCTCCTGGTATAAGCTCTCCAAAGAAGCAATTTGAAATCAGAATGTCTAAAACAATCACTTGAAGACATTTCCCTTCAAGAAAAAGACAACCAAAAATAAAAGAAATGAAAATTTATTCTTTACCTGTCTCCCACATGATTTTCATACCAGTACATGACTTTAATATGTTAAGGTCACTTTTCATGCTTACTCCGAAGAAGGGGTTTTTATATCGGTTGTTTGCTTTTTTAAGGAAAATTCAACCAATATGGCAAAATTGCACAAAATGTGTAATAAAAACATAATGGGAAATTCAGTCAACAGTTGCTGAAAGTCAAATAATAGAACATTATTACCCTATACATCTATTGAACATTTTTCTCCTAGGGAAATATATAATTCCTTTTTATTGTACCAGCAAACATTCCAGGATCAGTTATTACTTAGTAGACTGAAGTCAGATGCCTGAATATAGACTTAAAAATGAAGTCAATAATCTAATAACATAAAAGTCTCCCCTTCAAACTAATAAGAAATATTGTCAGCATATAGGTCTTCTCTGGATAACACTATATGAGGTTTTCTTCAAATACTCCTTTGCAGGAATTCAAGTTCATATCACTTTTATAACTACGCACATGTAATGTGGCACAAATACCTGATAAAAGTTAAGCTCTTCTTTCAGAAACTGATGATGCCATATACTTAACAAAATAGGCTTCCAAAACAGTCTTTTTTCCTGATAGATCAGTTGGTAAAGAATCCACCTGCAATGCAGGAGGCCCAGGTTCAATTCCTGGGTCGGAAAGATCTGCTGGAGAAGGGAAGGGCTACCCCCACTCCAGTTTTCTTGGGCTTCGCTTGTGGCTCAGCTGGTAAAGAATCCACCTGCAATGCGGGAGACCTGGGTTCAGTCCCTGGGAAGATCCCCTGGAGAAGGGAAAGGCTACCTACTCCAGAGTGACTTTCATTTTCACTTTTTTCACAAATACAGCAACAAAATAAAAACTTGAAATCTTACAGAGTAAAAGAGCATGTTTTTAAAGATGACTAAAGGAAACACATAAAATAATCATATTCTTAGGCCAATTTCTTTCCCAATTTGCAGGAATGATCAATACAGAAATATTCCTAGATATAAGTATTATTTTTGAAAGTCATATAAATTAATTACATTTTCTTGGCTAAAACACTTAAAAGAATTTCCAGTTCAACAAAAGGCTGATATTTTTTCCCTTTATGAGCTATTCTCACTCACGACTTTGGAACTCAGGTATACCGTAACATTATCAGAAGTATAGAAAATTGACCACCAATTGAGTACCAACTTTCAATTCAACTGAGAGAACAAGATCAATAGAAACAATCTTCCAATTTCAGCAAAACCAAGCCCTGTAGTATTAATTATACCTTCAATAAGTGAAAGTGAAAATCACTCAGTCATGTCCCACTCTTTGTGACAACATGAGTGGTGTCACATTAAAGCTACATGGACTGTAGCTTGCCAGGCTCCTCTGTCTATGGAATTCTCTAGACAAGAGTGGAGGGGATAGCCATTCCTTTCTTCAGGGGATCTTCCCAGCTCAGGGATTGAGCCCAGGTCTTCCGCATTACAAGCAGATTCCTTACAGTCTGAGCCACCAGGGAAGCCCATACCTTCAATGTGCTACTATCATTCTAAAAAAGTCAGTGACTTTAGGTTTAAAAGTTGTTGTTGTTGTTTTAGTGGTATTACATATTGCTATGAAAGATATAAGGCAAGTTTCTGATATATGAGCCATATTCAACTAATGATCAATCTATGTGTTCAAAGGCATACAATCAACTAACTGATCCATATTAAAGCAAATTTGCATCTTCTATGTTTCAAAAGTTACTAGCTAGACATTTCTTCTACTGTAGGCAATTTACTAAATTCTAATAATAACAGTAATCATATTTAGCACTTATTAAATACTTACTAGAACCTCTATACTATACTAACTGTTTCTGTTTCACATGTCTTATTTCACTTAATCTTCACAACAGCCTCAAGGAATTAAAGAGGGAGAGGGAGAATCTGGAGTCAGACCCTGCCTAGGTTTGAATCCTGTTTCTCTTACTTCCCAGCTGTGGAGCTTTATTCCTCCTTTTACAGAGGGGCTTCCCTGTTGGCTCAGTGGTAAAGAATCGGCCTGCAATGCAGAAGACCTGCAGAAGATGTGGTTCGATCCCTGGAGAAGGAAACAGCAACCCACTCCAGAATTCTTGCCTGAAAAACCCCATGGACAGAGGGGAGCCTGGCAGGTTACGGTCCTTGAGGCTGCAAAGGGTCAGACTGAGTGACTAAACAACTATGACTCAGATGAAACGAGGCAGAGCCCAGTCATTTTCCAAGAACAAATTGTTACAGGAAGCCAAAAAGAATGAAATATAAGATTTCCTATGGAAAAAGTTGACAGACTAAAATGCATGGGGATGGGGGTCTTTAGAAAAGGACAACTATAACCAACCAATTGTAGCATCAAATGAAGCTAGGAGACTCAGTAGCTCAGTCATGTCTGACTCTTTGTGACTCCATGGACTCCAAGCTTCTCCATCCATGAGAGTACTGGAGTGGGTTGCCATTCCCTTCTCCAAGGAATCTTTCTGATCCAGGGATGGATCAAAAATTACTATTTTTTTGATAGTAATTTGTCAGTAAACATCAAAATCCTTCAAAATATAAATATCCTTTAGTTTGAAACTGCTAACAGTTGTTAAAGTGAGGCTGATGGACCCCTAGAGTCCCTGTCAGTTCAGTAGAGTCGCTCAGTCATGTCCGACTCTGCGACCCCATGAATCGCAGCATGCCAGGCCTCCCTGTCCATCACCANCCTGAGATTCTCCAGGCAAGAACATTGGAGTGGGTTGCCATTTCCTTCTCCAATGCATGGAAGTGAAAAATGAAAGTGAAGTCGCTCAGTCATGTCAACTGCTAACGGTTGTTAAAGTGAGGCTGATGGACCCCTAGAGTCCCTGGGACTCTCTCAAAGGTCTACAAGGTCAAAACTATTTTTACAGAAACAGTAAGACTTGATTTGCCTTTTCTTCTATGTGACATTAGAACTGACAGTGCAAAAAGAATGGTGGCCCACACTGCCAGCTCCTGAACACAAACCAAGGCTGCACACAACTGGCCTAGGAGTCTCATGCTTGCAGGAAGAAAGAAAGCCAGTTTCACATAAGAATATTCACCTATTAATTTTATTAAATCTCAACCCTAGATACACATTCTCTTAACATTCTGTATAACAAAATAAGAGGTAAACCAAAAGCACGTCTACTGCATATCGAAGCATGATGACTATCTGAAGGGGAAGCATCTGTATGACTGTTTCAGAGCTGAACTCTAGGTGCCCTTCCATGGAACACCATTTCTTCTTGGATGAATGATGAACCAACTCTGATTATTCACATTTGGGTATCTGACAGACATTTTCTCAAAAATAAACAACATGAGCCTGTCACTTCAAGAGAAACAACCAACAGTTGCTGTTGCCAATGAAAAAACTGAGCTTTCAAGGGGAAAATCAAATATTGGAAAACTCTGCATCCATCACCGTAAGTGTTATAGCTTCAAATCCTACAGACTTTTCTGATGAAATCAGTGGGGATATAAACAAATGTGATTGTTTTAGATGCTGTGTAATGAAAAGTGACAACATTTAGAAGATTTGCATAACTCACAACCAATATTTTGCAAATGAACAATGCATGATGATAAGAACTATGCACGGGTGAAAGATCCATTCAAAGTTCAAGACTGGCCAAAAAGTTCTATAATATGGTTTCACTTTCCATATTGCAATTAACTTCTAAGAAAAATACCACTTGTTGGGTACTATGTAGTAACAAAAATACTTTTCCAACTACATTTTTATCTAAGGCCAGAGTTTCTTCATATTCTTTAATCAAGATAGCATATCACAAGTTGAATGCCAAAGCAGACAGATCTTGCTTCTATTAAGACAGGTAGTAGAGAGATTTGCAAAAGTGTAAAACAAGGCCATTTTTCTCACTAGCTTTTTGAAATTATGGTTATTAATCTTTATAATAAATAAGCAAATTTTTAAAATTTCTCAGGTTTAATTTACAATTTGGTAAATATCAACAGATAAATCCCATGTAAACAAAAGTTTTCTGGGGTCCTCAGTACTTTTTTAGAGTTTGAAGAGACCAAAAGTTTGAAAACTGATGATATGGTCGTTCTCAATTCCTGAGATTCTAAAGTATTAATAGGAAAACAAGCAGACTTGCCATGATATAAATACAGAAATAATATCAGAAAATTAGAAAAACAAAACTCTTGATGTCCAGCAAGTACATCTAGAATGTGGATATTATTAGTTATTTGAAATAAATTATAAGGACTTTTTAAAGATGAGATATGCTTACAATATGTTAAATGAGAAAAACAGGACCTATAAACTATATTAGCAGAGAAAGTATTGCACAGGAAAAAAAGACTAGAAATATTTTTAAAATATATTAACAGAAATTTTCAGAGCTAAAAGATTATAAATATTTTAAAATTTTCTTTACTGAGCATGTACTATTTTTAAAATCAGCAAAGTAAAAATTTTCAGCAATTTTAAAAAGAATTTCAGTACTTTATTTTCAGAATTCAATTTAGGTGAACATCACACAAAACATTATTGCTGCTGTTATTAATATTAAAAATAATTCACATGGCTTAGTATAGAACTCTGACCTGAAAGTCATGAAACCTGTATTCTAGACACTTTTGAGCCATCCAATATCTCCAGGTTTTTTGACAAGTCACATAACTTCTTTGAACCACCAGAAATTATCTCTGAGGTCCTTACTTGACTAATCCTCAGGTAAAATGAACTGTCAAATCTAAAGTTGTTCAAGTCCTTCGCATCCAACATCTAAAGTAAAACAGTGCTGTAGTGCAAACTGAGGCCAACTCTCAAATTACACACTGTACGGAATTCCTACCCATGCTGCTCTTCAATTCCTTCTGCAGATTGGTAGTACAGCTCTCTCAATACACTTTCCAGTAAAAGAAGAGTTAGTTATACCCTAAATGGTATTTGAAAGAAGCAAAAATAATTGGAGATACATATCAGATGCCGTATCTCAAAAAAGGCATATGAGAATAGGCAAGATACATGGTGCCCCAAAGGAACGGGAGTCTTTCGTAAGCGTACTTCATTAATGCACACAAGCAGAATCTAGAAAAATGGTACTGATGAACCTTTTTGCAGGGCAGGAAGAGAGACGCAGACGTAGAGAACAGACTTATCTCCAGGAGGGGAATGAGAGGGTGGGGTGAATTGATATAAGACCCTATCCTGTGTAAGACAGATAGCTAGTGGGAAGCTGCTGTGTAACACAGAGAGCCCAGCCCAGTGCTCACTGAGGAATAGGGGCGTGGGATGGGGGAGGGGTAGGAGAGAGGCTATACACACACACATATAGCTGATTCATGTTTTTATACAGCAAAAACACAACACTGTAAAGCAATTACATTCCAATTTTTTTTAAAGACATAAAACCTTAATAAAAGTAAGAAGAGGTTACCTCTAATGGAGAGAAGGTATTTGCTATGGAAAAGAAAGGAAAAGAATGAGGCAGAGAGAAAGAGAAGAGAGGAAAAGAGAGAAGCAAAACTACAGTGCTAGTATAAGTACATCACGAGAGCAGAATTATCTAAGTGCATGATGTATCTTGAAATTGCCCAGAAGAATCTATTCCCTGACCAGCCTTCACCCATTCTAACTCTGTCAATTTTGTTCCTTGTTAGCAAATCTGATAAAAATCTTAAAGACTATAAAAGGATAAATTAAATCTGGATAATACTCAAATGAGATCCCTTCATATTACAGGTTAGGAAAACTGAGTCCTTCAAGGAAAAAACTGAGTCATAAAAGACCTTAAATTTGTACATTACTAATACCAATTATCCAATAATTTCTCTGCTAGAAAACACTTCCTTGATGATGTCAAAGACAAGGAAGCTCATGGTGTTCAGTGACACAGAGTAAAATGGAATAAATTTGGATTTGGCTTTAAAACAGAATAAAGGTAAACAAACATTCTATACTTTAAACATGGGACAAGTACCCTTCTGGTCCTGCATTAGTTCTTTGTGTAATGTCAGGGCCTCAGTGTATACATCTTTAAAATGAGGAAATCTATAGCATATAGTTGCTAAAGTCCCTTCTTAGAAAGCTGGATAAGCCTAAAAATCTTTGGAAAAAAGACATGTGCAGGGAGAAGGGAAGTATGAAATACATCTGGAATGTGTATCCAATGTTGTTGTTACTGTTCAGTCGCTCAGTTGTGTCCGACTCTGCAACCCCACGGACTGCAGCCCACCAGGCTTCCCTGTCCTTCACCATCTCCTGGAACTTGCTCAAACTCATGTCCATTGAATTGGTGATGCCATTCAACCATCTCATCCTCTGTTATCTCCTTTCTCATCCTCTGCCATCCCCCATCTGTGCATCCATATGGTTGCTTGACGCAACAGTAGAATCCGTAGGGTACCAGTCTCTGACTGGCTTGGAACGCGTGAGGTCACTTTGTTGCAGCAGAGAGCCACAGTCAACCAGAAGAGTCCCCTTTAGGCTTGTACTCTCCTTTGTTTCAAGAGGCCAATTAAAAGTGTCCTCCATTTTCATCTTTTGAATCTACAATTCATATTTCCACTTTGAGAGAGCCCTGCCACCTGTCATTCATTCCTAGAATCTGTCAATTAGCCACTAAGATTAATGCAAGGAGGCCTCCCTGGTGGATCAAGGGTAAAGAATCTGCCTGCCAATGCAGGAGATGCAGTTCAATCCCTGGGAGGGGAAGATCCACTGGAGAAGGAAATAACAACCCATTCAAGTACTCTTGCCTAGAGAATTCCATGGACAGAGGAGCCTGGCAGGCTACACAGTCCATGGGGTTGCAAAGAGTAGGACAGGACTTAGCAACTAAACAACAATAACAAATTTATGCAGCACCTACTTATATGCACCCATCAACTAGCAAAACCCAAGTTTTCAACAAACATTTGTTGATTTGAACTTAATTGCATGGCCTTGGAAGCCTGCCTGGGATTCATCCATTAAGACTCTCCTATAAGGCTGGTCAAAGAAGAAACCTTTTTGAATCCCTGATCTCCTAACAACTGACACTCGTGTTCCTCCCCAGTCATGTGTGACACGTGGTTCCTAAGCACCGGCTGGGCTGCCAGGCACAGCTGCTGCAGGCAAAAGGGATCTGTGAGGGGCGAGATGGGCACTTACCTGGGGAACCTCTGCTTCAGCTTCCTCAGGCTCTGCCTGGTAGGCGGCACAGACACTAGGCACTGGGCTATCTCGTCGTACTGGGCTTTGGTCAGTATCATGTTGGGCCAGGGACAGGGAGATGACAAGGGAAAGTAAAAAGAACACCCTTGTCTCGAGCAGTCTTGCTGTTGACAGACGAGGGTGCGTACACAGCAGCACAGCGCTGTGTCCCCGACTTCCTGGCCCCCTAACCCCCTGCACCCCTGGGTGCACAAGCCTAGACTTCACCAGGCACCTCCGCGGCGGGAGGCGGGCTATAGACAGACTGCCCTTTCTTGGCTTTCTGAGCAGCCGCAGTGGGCCCAGCCGAAGGCAGCTAGCCGCCATGTCAGTTAAGGGCAAGCCAACCAGGAAGTAACGGCCGCAGGCAGAGGTGGGGCCTAAATCTCCAAGGGGAGGTCCCTGGGCATGGCCCACCTGGGATTAACGTGGGAGGCTCTTGGCTTTAATACCTTCCTTGTTGTCAGAAGCCAGGGAGTCCTGGCGCATCGATCAGGCAGCAGGGCTCCCATGAGTCCGGGAAAACGTCTGCTAGGGCGCGCGATTTGAACACGCATCCAACTCTTCCAAACGCGCACGTTTAATCGCAGCTCCAATCGGAGACAAGCCTGCAAAGAAACACGCCTTCTCTCAGCGAAGGACTCTTTGCACCCTGGAAGCCTGAGAGGAGGAGCTGTAAAACCGCAAACCCACTGAGATCGTCATAGACAACAGCTTGGCTTGTGTTGAGGGAAGTAAAAAAACTTGTGCAGCTCGCGAAGAACACAGTTTTGCTCCTGCTGGGAAAGAGGCTAGAAAACAAAACCCACATCATCAAAGAGTAAAGAATGACTGCAGTAAAGAATATGACATTCACTCCTCACAATTAGGTGCTCAAGAACTGAAATCATTTCTTATTCATTTGCGAATTCCCAGTTCTCAAAAAATAGTAAGCGTTTAGTAAGTATAATGGAGAAGAAAGTCAGTGGAAGAATTTATCTGTTTTGTGTCTGTGTTATAGGTGGATCTCAGCTTGCCCGAGGCCATTGATTAGGACACTAGCCCCTCCTTTAATCCATTTAAAATAAATCTACTTGGTTCTTAGAAGGTCATGTGTTATGTTTGTTTTCAAATTTTAACATTTTATATGACAAAGTGTTTAACTATAGAATGTGTAAATGGTTATTTTGTTGTTGTTCATTTTTAAATCTGGAATAAGACCTAGGTTAGAAGTTTAGCTTAGATATGCCTCCTTAGATAAATTCTTTATACTGACTAAGCCTCAATTCCTTTGTCTGTAAAACTGATTTTTAATTCATGGGATTATTTGTAAGATTAAATAAGATAGTACAATGAATGGATTCCTTAGCTTCCAGCAGATAGTCTATGGAAGATAGTCTGTATAAAACAGTTGTTCAGCAGCATGAAATGAAGTGAAGTGAAGTTGCTCAGTCGTGTCCAACTCTTTGCGACCCCATGGACTGCAGCCCACCAGGTTCCTCTGTCCATGCGNAGTACAATGAATGGATTCCTTAGCTTCCAGCAGATAGTCTATGGAAGATAGTCTGTATAAAACAGTTGTTCAGCAGCATGAAATGAAGTGAAGTGAAGTTGCTCAGTCGTGTCCAACTCTTTGCGACCCCATGGACTGCAGCCCACCAGGTTCCTCTGTCCATGCGATTTTCCAGGCAAGAGTACTGGAGTGGGTTGCCATTTCCTTCTCCAGGGTATCTTCCTGACCCAGGGATCAAACCCAGGTCTCCCACATTATAGCCAGATGCTTTTACTGTTTGAGCCACTAGGGAAGTTTTGTCCAACTCTTTGTGACCGAATGGACTGCAGCATGCCAGGCTTCCCTGTCCTTCACCATCTCCTGGAGCCTGCTCAAACTCATGTCCATTGAGTCAATGATGCCATCCAACCATCTTGTCCTCTGTCGTCCCCTTCTCCTGCCTTCAATCTTTCCCAGCATCAGGGTCTTTTCCAATGAGTCTACTCATTGTATAAGACTACTTGATGGTAATAGGTCAGCGCATTTACCAGGTGTTTTTTGCTCCCCACACTTTGACTCATTTGATCCCTATAATTTCCTAGGAGGCAGATACTATTGCCATCTTCTTCCTCTCCTCCTCCTCCTCCCTTTTGTGCAGGGTTAGTAAACTGAGGCATGGAAAGGGTAAGTAACCTCCCAGAGGTCATGAGAACGAGCAAGCAGCAGGGGTAATTTAAACTCCTGAAATTGGGTTCCAGGATCTGTGCTCATGCCAGCTCTCAGTAATGCTTAATTACTACACCAAAGAAAGAAAGAAAAAAAAGAGTCACACTCTCTTAGGCCAAAGGTTAAGGGTTTTTGTTTTGAAAGGAGACAATGAATATTTCAAAGAATCTTTTAGTCCAAGTTTTAGAAAAGCTTCATCACTTTATTTTGCCAGGCGTCTCAAAGTCTCATATTAACAGTGGATCCTGAATTCAGCAACCATAGATTCTTTTGAATATTTACATCAGAATGTTTCCTTCCCATATGCTTTGCATCTAGCTCTGGTTGTGTGACATTAGTACATAACTATTTATTTATGGCAGCATGGCCTGGAGTTGCCACCTGGCTAGTTTGTTGCTGACCCTGCCATGACTCTTACATGAAAGCTAGCTGACGATAAGCAGACACCACTTGATCCCCCATTCCTTTCTCCTTCCCCACTTCACTCTTCAATTCACAGCCAACAGATTTTTATAGAAAACATCAGTTCAAGGATGTTTGCACTGGATTATTTTTTATAGTAACTCTCTTGTCCTGCACGCACCCTCACAACCCTAAAGGAAAAGGCCAGATTTGTTTTTCTGTTTTTATTTTTAACACGCTGGCAGTTTAGAATTTTGACCCCAATCCAGTAGATTGTTTAGAGTTAGCGCCAGGGGAAAAGCACAGTGATGTTACTGTTTTCGTTGGCAATGACAGTAGTGTTGTTTATTAAGCACAAAATAGAAGCAAAGCAGAAATGTGATGGTTGCCATGTAGGTGTTTCTTATTTTCTTTGAATGTGAGCTAGTTGGAGTAAGCCAATAATTTCTTTGAGACACATTTTCTCCCTCTTTTGCCCCATCTCTTGAAATCCATTCTGTGCCCCCCATCTCCTCTTACTCCTTCTAGAGTAGTCTCCATGCCTGGAGTTGCTCCACTGTTTCTTAGTCAATCTGTTGCTAATACCAACCATTTTCTACTAAGTAAAGTCGGGTCATGAAATGAAAACAAAACCAAATGAAAAACTCAAAGAACTGGCTACCTGTTTAAAATCAGCCATAAATTGTGTGACCTTGAGCTAGTGACAGCCTCTCTCTGATCTTGAATGTCCTCCGTGTAACCCTAAGAAATGGAACTTTATAGTTCTGATAGGAAGAAAGAATCTACAAATATTAAAAAAGTGTAGGAAATTATAACAAGAAAATATGTCAAAATGAGGATTAATACAGCTCTCTGGAAGATGGAACTGAGTCAATAGCTTGACCAGATTTCCTTCTGCCAATTCAGGACCATGTGAATAATGAAGAATTTTAAAGGAGTGTGGGGTTTGCCAGGGAGGTGACAGAAGGTCATTTCAAGAAGAGTGCAAAACACAATGGACTAAAAATAAGAATGAGCCAAGTCACGCGCATGGGAAAGTTATTCTGGCTGGAGCAAGGAGTTCTAGACAGAGTGCAAATGAATTGAAGAAGCTTCACCTTGGAAAGAGATACGTTTTTAAACAGTCTGTTATTGAATCTGCCAAATCTAATGAAAGTTTTTTAAAGTAAATACTGATATATTATCTTTATTATATTTTAAAACCTGATTCTATTCATGGAATCTTGTTAACATCATCTCACTGATTAAAGAAAAATTATTGAAGTTTACTAACTAAATAAAGAAGGCACTTATTATTTAAGCATCTAATCTGTTCAAACATTGTCCCATTAGCCCCTGATGTATAGTTTAGGAAACTGAGGGTCAAAGAGAGTAAAGGACTGGCCTAAGGAGATCAGCCCTGGGTGTCCTTTGGAAGGAATGATGCTAAAGCTGAAACTCCAGTACTTTGGCCACCTCATGGGAAGAGTTGACTCATTGGAAAAGAGTCTGATGCTGGGAGGGATTGGGGGCAGGAGGAGAAGGGGACGACAGAGGATGAGATGGCTGGATGGCATCACTGACTCGATGGACGTGAGTTTGAGTGAACTCTGGGAGATGGTGATGGACAGGGAGGCCTGGCTTGCTGCAATTCATGAGGTCACAAAGAGTTGGACACAAATGAGCAACTGAACTGAACTGAACTGAATGTGTCAAGTTAAGTTGCAAAACCGTAATTTGGACCCAAGTTACTCCAACTATAAAACCTCATTTTCTCCATCATATTGTACTAGAATTCAAAAATGAAAACCTCTTTGGTTGAGTTATCCTCAATTAATCATTTATGCTTTGAAATAACCAGCTACTTTCTTTGGCCATAACCAATGCCTGCTGAAGAGACAGTGACATGTCAATATTGTCAATATTGACATTTAGACACAGTTAAAAAACATTGTCTGGCCTCTTTGACTAGAAGAGACAGCATATATTTTTGTCTTTGCCTTATGAAGTACCATTTAGAGTGATGCATCTTTTGAAACAAAAGTTTCCATCTTTATACCTGCCACCAAGTCATTTTATCTTGTGTGTGTGTGTGTGTGTGAGAGAGAGAGCTGCTCAGTTGTGTCTGACTCTTTGTTGACCCCATGTTCTGTAGCCCTCCAGGCCCCTCTGTCCATGGAATTCTGTAGGCAAGAATACTAGAGGGGGTAGCCATTCTCTTCTTCAGGGGATCTTCCTGACCCAGGCAGGGATTGAACCCCAGTTTCCCACATTGCAAGCAGATTCTTTACCGTCTGAATCACCAGGGAAGCCCCATTTTATCATAGTCCCCAAATAATGCAGATATTTAGTAAACAATAAAGATCAGAACAATGCAGTTATTGAGGGTTGGAGCAATCACTCAATTTAAGGAATTGAGGAAAACCAAAGGAAACATAGAGAAAGACATATCACACCATGATGATGGAGCAGTTATACCAAATAGTCCTAAGACCAAAATCACATATTGATTGCTCGTGCAAGTCAATGATGAATGAACTCCTAGCCTATCATATGAAGTGGCCAGATTCCAGAGACAGGTTCCATGTTGAAGGGGTTATTCCCCAATGACCTATTACAAAACTAAGACTGTGTCCCATGTGCACGCAACTTAGAAGGGCACTTCCCAGGTCTGTCTTACTCAATAATTCTAAGAGCCAGTGTTGTGGGGGGTACTTACCAAGGGTAGACATCACACTAAGCACCTTACATATATCTNGCATCACTGACTCGATGGACGTGAGTTTGAGTGAACTCTGGGAGATGGTGATGGACAGGGAGGCCTGGCTTGCTGCAATTCATGAGGTCACAAAGAGTTGGACACAAATGAGCAACTGAACTGAACTGAACTGAATGTGTCAAGTTAAGTTGCAAAACCGTAATTTGGACCCAAGTTACTCCAACTATAAAACCTCATTTTCTCCATCATATTGTACTAGAATTCAAAAATGAAAACCTCTTTGGTTGAGTTATCCTCAATTAATCATTTATGCTTTGAAATAACCAGCTACTTTCTTTGGCCATAACCAATGCCTGCTGAAGAGACAGTGACATGTCAATATTGTCAATATTGACATTTAGACACAGTTAAAAAACATTGTCTGGCCTCTTTGACTAGAAGAGACAGCATATATTTTTGTCTTTGCCTTATGAAGTACCATTTAGAGTGATGCATCTTTTGAAACAAAAGTTTCCATCTTTATACCTGCCACCAAGTCATTTTATCTTGTGTGTGTGTGTGTGTGTGAGAGAGAGAGCTGCTCAGTTGTGTCTGACTCTTTGTTGACCCCATGTTCTGTAGCCCTCCAGGCCCCTCTGTCCATGGAATTCTGTAGGCAAGAATACTAGAGGGGGTAGCCATTCTCTTCTTCAGGGGATCTTCCTGACCCAGGCAGGGATTGAACCCCAGTTTCCCACATTGCAAGCAGATTCTTTACCGTCTGAATCACCAGGGAAGCCCCATTTTATCATAGTCCCCAAATAATGCAGATATTTAGTAAACAATAAAGATCAGAACAATGCAGTTATTGAGGGTTGGAGCAATCACTCAATTTAAGGAATTGAGGAAAACCAAAGGAAACATAGAGAAAGACATATCACACCATGATGATGGAGCAGTTATACCAAATAGTCCTAAGACCAAAATCACATATTGATTGCTCGTGCAAGTCAATGATGAATGAACTCCTAGCCTATCATATGAAGTGGCCAGATTCCAGAGACAGGTTCCATGTTGAAGGGGTTATTCCCCAATGACCTATTACAAAACTAAGACTGTGTCCCATGTGCACGCAACTTAGAAGGGCACTTCCCAGGTCTGTCTTACTCAATAATTCTAAGAGCCAGTGTTGTGGGGGGTACTTACCAAGGGTAGACATCACACTAAGCACCTTACATATATCTATTTTCACTTCATTCTCAAATCCAGCCTCAAGAGGTAAGTGTTATCATTAAATCCATTTTATAGGTGAGAAGCCTTAGGCTTACAGAGGTGGTTTCTATGTAACTCATCAAATGTTTTATGACATTCTAGAATAATGTTTCTCAAAGTATATGTGTTGAGGGCCCAGTTTTCCCCAAATTTTTCATAGACAAATAATTCTGTAAAATAAAGTAAAAAAAACTGAATTACTTTAAAAATAAAATTTAAAGAGACAAAAACATAAATGGAAGTCCCCAGCTTGTTACTATGAGATTCAACAGACATGTAATTACTGTTAGATCAATACGAAAGTTCAGTTTCTGTAGTTGTCAGTCATATCAAGACTTGTAAGAAAAGATTTGAGGATCAGTACTGGTTTGCTGATCACATTGTGTTTAGGACTGTGCCAGTACCTTTAGAAGTCCAGAGTGTAAGCCAGGTATGTGTAAAGCCTAGGACATCATACTTTCATGTATTCTTAGCTAGAAGAGAGCAGTATAACCTGTTTCTTTAGACTTCTAAGTGCAACCATCATTATTTTTGCCTTTATTCTACTATATTTAAGACTTCTAAGTGATATATATTCATTAAAATTAGCAGTGCAAATTCTTACAGGCTACTTCATATATATCCTATAAAGTTAACACCATGTGTTTTAATAGCATAAAACCTAATTTGTTCTTTATATCATAAACCCATCAATCAGAGCTCATATACCTCTTCAATTCAGAATTACACATGGAACACTATTGGCATGTGACAAAGACTATTAATTGGCATTTACACGTTTCTTGTTACCACATTTGACAAGGATTAGAAACAAAAGTAGTATTTTCAGGGACAATTTCTCTTGGGTGTCTGTGTGTTATAGCAAAAGGAGACACAGGAACATGTTTGCTGAAGAAAGAAAGCCTCTTAAATTTTCTCCTCAGGCTCATCTGGGACTTGTGGATAATTTGCAGGCAATTTGTATTCCCTTTTCCTGCAGGACTAAACCTCAGATGTGATTTCTGCAGTTGTCAATCACTCTTCTTGTCCCACAGACCATTCTGTAAGGATACATCATGTTCTGAGGGTTTTCACACGTTTACAAATTCAGGAATTGATAGGAACTAGAGTAGAAGGTTTCTACTGGAGAGAAAAGGCAATGAGAGACAAGGAATCAGTCCTGTCCTTAATAAGCAATTCTTTCAATGTAAGCTCAAGTTGGAAGCACATGTCAGATGGAGATTAGCTCTAAGTCTCTTCATTTAAAAAATTACTCTCTTTGCCATCCCACTGGGTTTGACTTTGAAAAGAGCAGGCAAGATGCCAGTCCAGATTTATAACCTTCTTTCTTTCCATGATTGATAGAAGGAGAGTTAAAGGAAGGAGTTCCTTCCGAGATAAGTATAGAGATTATTCTAATAAGAATAGTCTCCTTTATTTTGAGAAAATGAAACCATATTACATAGTTATCCAATGAATCACCATCTCAGAATCTATAACTAGCATTATTATACCCACTTGGCATACAGAGAAACTGAGACATAAAATGGCTTGCAGTGTCAACCAGTTCTGTTTAACTTTTAGATATGAGGCTGTAAAAATACATCTTTATTCTTATACTTAATTTTTTTCTCATGATCATGAGAGAACATATACCCCTTGTAGCCAGTGACACAAGATCAGATCCTACAAATCCATAGTCCCATCACTTGGAAGCCACCATTGTAACCATGCTGGCATTATTCCTTCCAGTCGTTTTTCTACCAAGTTTGTTCTTTTCATAGATAAAAGCAAACTGTGTTTACGGGTTGAGTCCCACTCCATTCACTCTATGTTATATCATGAGCCAAAAATACTCTTATCAATACTTCACAGTTTTGACCCTGGTTTAGACTAAGAGTGGAGCAGTAGGTTGCTGGAGTTAAGAGGTAAACTCTCACAAGACCAGTCCTTGAACGAGGTCCTCAGCATAGCCAGCATGAGGCTGGGCCATCCTCTGGTTCCAGCAATGGGTTAAGATTCAGACAATGTGGAAATGATGTCATGGACCTTCTGGAACAAGGCAGAGATTTCTGTGACTGATGGACACCTTTCCTGGGCATTCCATTCACAGACCTCTGATTGCAATCGTGTCAGTGAGCCTCCTACCACACAGACATTCTGTCAGTCAATCAACACACAGACACAGGACCTAGCATGCATTTTTTTAAGATGGTTACTAGTTGTATCTGAATATGCAGATTCATTACAGGCCTCAACGGAGGGTATAAATGCTTTGCATTGCCCAGAGGACAGACACATTAGATGTCAGTCCTCATACCAGAAGAGTCTGGGTTTCCATTTCACTTTCCAACAACACTAAAAGGTTTAAATTGGTGCAGGGATGAGAAGGGCTTTAAGGTAATGGTTTGGGCACAGAGTAACAGAGGTGGTTTCTTGAGGAACAATTAAGCTCTCCACATGTGCACATGCACACACACACACACACACACACACACACACACACACATAACCCTAGTTTTACAAAACATGAGCTATTTGTAAAGATTAAAACTTTAAAAAACATAATATGGATGTTTTTATAATACAAAGACCAATGTAACTAGTTTATATTAGGTCCTTTTAGAAAAATATGGGACAAAAATCATTCATTCATTCATTAGATAATTTACTGAGAGCTACTGCATGCCAGGCTCTGTTCTAGGCCATGTGCATAAAGAACATACAGGATTGACTAAATCCTCACCATCAAAGTTCTATTTCTCAACAAATTAGATTTAGTTTACCAAAAGAGTATTTCTTATTCTAGTTTAAAGGAGGCTTTGTTCAGTCCCTAAAGAAACATAACAACAAAATATAATACCTGACCATAAACTAAATCCTGTACTGGAGGGAAAAGTACAGTTAAGGACATTATTGGATGAACTCACAAAACTGGAACTCAAATGAGAGACTATATTTTAAATATGTTACCTTAAATGATCCAGAAAAAAATTAAATCAAGAACAATGAGAGAGTAAATGATGAATCAAATAGAATAAAATGTCAACAGTAGGTGAATGTAGAAAAAAGGTACGTGGTCAGTTTTTGTCCTCTTTTTATTTTGTAATGTTTTGGTAAATTTGAGATTATTTTCAAATAAAAAAAATTATTTTTTCTCCTATTTCACAGTGTAAAATGAATGAAAACACAGTGTCCTTCAATCATGTAGCAAGCTCCTGTCAATCATATATGATTTGTAGACATTTGATTGACATGCTGATTTTCTTGGGACTTCAAAGATGGGATTGTATTCCCTAATCAGACCCACAGGATAACTGAGGTATAGCTTTCAAAATGTCTCCATGTGCCAGCTCACAACATGGACCATAGATGCTTTCTGTCTCATCTAAGAACCTAATGATTTACTTTTATATCCATAAGAATATATAATTAATATATAATGACCCCAATCACTGTGTAGTTGTAATCCACACTCTCTGAGTTCATAAACACTGTAAAGAACACAACTATATAATAGAAACAGGAAATTCCACCAAACAATCCCTGAAAACATACACCAATCTTTCCTTCTTCCTTCCCTTTCTCCTTCTCAGGGGTCAGATAGCTCTCCCAGCCTCCTCTCTCTCTCCGCTATTTCCTGAACAGATGATTACCCCAGTAAATCTCTTCATGTCAAATCTTATCTTGGCATCTACTTCTCAGAGAACATAGCTTAACATGGCCCTCTGTCTTCAGAAGCATCCACATAGAACTAGAGGTTATACCTAGTCATCCTATTGCATTTGAGTGTTTCCCAAGCCTCCATCAGCAATACGTTAAAAATGATCTCCTAAGAAGTCAGTCTAACCTAGTATTATAGACTAGACTTTGAAGTCAAAAGGACTCAGGTGGAAGAATTAGTTGGACGATCTTAATATTTAATGGGATCAGATATCTATCTCAGTGATATCCATGATAAAGGACAGGATTCTATTTTTTATGGACTCCCCTTTTACAGGGTTATTACCAAATTCAGACTTAAACTGAAGAAAGTAGAGAAAACCACTAGACTATTCAGGTATGACCTAAATCAAATCCCTTATGATTATACAGTGGAAGTGAGAAATAGATTTAAGGGCCTAGATCTGATAGATAGAGTGCCTGATGAACTATGGAATGAGGTTCGTGACATTGTACAGGAGACAGGGATCAAGACCATCCCCATGGAAAAGAAAGGCAAAAAAGCAAAATGGCTGTCTAGGGAGGCCTTACAAATAGCTGTGAAAAGAAGAGAGGTGAAAAGCAAAGGAGAAAAGGAAAGATATAAGCATCTGAATGCAGAGTTCCAAAGAATAGCAAGAAGAGATAAGA
>SJYV01004965.1:2083801-2102850 GCA_006410875.1 Neotragus pygmaeus
CTAGATAGTATATTCAAAAGCAGAGACATACTTTGCCGACTAAGGTCCGTCTAATCAAGGCTATGGTTTTTCCAGTGGTCATGTATAGATGTGAGAGAGTTGGACTGTGAAGAAGGCTGAGCACCGAAGAATTGATGCTTTTGAACTGTGGTGTTGGAGAAGACTCTTGAGAGTCCCTTGGACTGCAAGGAGATCCAACCAGTCCATTCTGAAGGAGATAAACCCTGGGATTTCTTTGGAAGGAATGATGCTAAAGCTGAAACTCCAGTACTTTGGCCACTTCATGCGAAGAATTGACTCATTGGAAAAGACTCTGATGCTGGGAAGGATTGGGGGCAGGAGGAGAAGGGGACGATAGAGGATGAGATGGCTGGATGGCATCACAGACTCGATGGACATGAGTCTGAGTGAACTCCGAGAGATGGTGATGAACAGGGAGGCCTGGCATGCCGCAATTCATGGGGTCACAAAAAGTCGGACACGATTGAGTGACTGAACTGAACTGAACTGATGCAGATTTTCTTCTTTTCTAAAGACAGAAGGCAAAGTACCCAGATGTGAACTTCCTCAGGTGCAATCAAAATTCATATTTGTTTCCCCCAAAGAAATTTAAATTTATACCCAGAAGCCCTGAATTGGAATTTAACTATTTCTATAATTCTCTAGGCTTATGTTCTTCAGTACTACCTTGGAGTTCTTCATTTCCACAAATGACTAATCAATGTCATGTTGGTTGTTTCTTGGAGAGTAATGCTTATTTCAGTTTCACCCAGTGTCTAATAACATCTCTTGCCTGAACCTGAGGGCCCAGAGCCATGTATCCTCTCTTGTATACTGCAGATGCCCATCTTGGAAACATGAAGAAATCTCACCCACAACTTTTTAACAATTAAGCTCATTTTTATGCCCCCCTATATGTGCTTCCTCTCTTGGAAAATGGTACTACCCCATATCCATTTCTTCACAGCTCAGCTAACACTATGTCCCACCTGTCACTCTGAGATCTACGTCACTGCCATTTTTAAGGCTTTTTCTTTCTTTATTCTATTAGTGCTCTAATGAAATCCCTGCCCTAGGCTGTCTTGACTCCAGTCTTTCACACTGAAAACAAAGTGATTTTTCTAAAACTGTAAACATAAGTCTCTTTGAGATGCTCTTGCCTACTGTGCAGGTTTCATTTCTTCTTTCCATTTCTTGATAAACTTTGCATACATATGAGTTGCTATTAGGTTGGTGAAAAAGTAATTGCAGTTTTGGACCATGAATTTTAAGTCATTATATCTAGGCTCAAACATTTCTTAATCAAAATAGAAACCATTACAATTAACACATTTTGTCAATAAGAAATAAATTTGCTTATTTCTACAGCATGAAAATCCTTCCTTCAGGATTTGACTAACCCTTGGAAAGCATTTTATGCCTCCTGCTGGTTGTGGAAGCATTTTCCCTGCAAAGAGTTGTTGAGATGCTTGAAGAAGTGGTAGTCAGTTGGCAAGAGAGCAGGTGAACATGGCAAATGAGGCAAAACCTTGTAACCCAATTCGTTCAACTTTTGAAGCATTGATTGTGTGACATACAGTCAGGGGTTGTTGTGGAGAATAATTGAGCCCTTTCTGTTGACCAATGCTGGCTGCAGGTGTTGCAGTTTATAGTGCATCTAAACTTGCTGAGCATACTTCTCAGATGTAATAGTTTCACCGGGATTCAGAAAGTTATAGTGAATCAGATGGGCAGCAGACCCCCCAAACAGTGACCATGACCATTTCTTTGGTGCAAGTTTGGTTTTGGAAAGTTCTGTGGAGCTTCTTCTTGGTCCAGCCACTGAGCTGGTCATTGTTGGTTGTTGTATACAATCCACTTTTCAATGCATGTCACAATCTGATGGAGAAATGGTTTGCTGTTTCATAGAATGAGAAGACACTTCATAGTGATGATTTTTAAAAAATTTTTGGTCAGCTCGTGAGGCACCCATTTATGGAGATTTCCATCTTTCCAATTTGCTTCAAATGCCCAGTGACCGTAGAATGGTTGATGCTGAGTGCTTCAGCAACTCTTTGTATAGTTGTAAGAGGATCAGCTTTGATAATCCTCTCAATTGTCACTGCTGTCAACTTTTGATGACCAGGCAGAGTGCTCCTCATCTTCAAGGCTCTCATCGCCTTTGCAAAACTTCTTGAACCACCACCGCACTATACATTCGTTAGCAGTTCCTGGGCTAAATGCACTGTGGCTGTTGAGAGTTGTCTCTGCTGCTTTATGATCCGTTTTGAACTCAAATAAGAAAATCTGAAAGCTGAAATTTGCTTTTTTCTTTTTTTTTTTTGCTAAGTCGCTTCAGTCGTGTCCAACTCTGTGTGACCCCATAGACAGCAGCCCGCCAGGCTCCCCCATCCCTGGGATTCTCCAGGCAAGAACACTGGAGTGGGTTGCCATTTCCTTCTCCAATGCATGAAAGTGAAAAGTGAAAGTGAAGTCACTCAGTCATGTCCAACTCTTCATGACCCCATGGACTGCAGCCTACCAGGCTCCTCCATCCATAGGATTTTCCAGGCAAGAGTACTGAAGTGGGGTGCCATTGCCTTCTTTAGTCTAACATAATTTCCCCAGTCTAAAATAAGTGTAAAATAAACCACACATAATAACTCATTAGGCTTCCCCTAGGCTCAGTGGTAAAGAATCTGCCTGCAATGAAGGAGCTGCAGGAGACATGAGTTCAATCCCTGGGTCGGGAAGATCCACCTGGAGGAGGAAATAGAAACCCACTCCAGTACTCTTGCCTGGAGAATTCCATGGACAGAGGAACCTGGCAGGCTACAGAACATAGGGTTGCAAAAGTCAGACATGACTGAAGGGATGCATGCACACACAAAAAGTCATTAGCAAAAAAAAAAGTGAGAAATACACATTAAAATGATGTAGAACATAACCACATTTATTTAAGAATGTACTCTAATATCAAACAGCAAAGTTTAACAATGCAAAACTGCACTTACTTTTGTACCAACTTAAAATCTCATTTATTAGTTACCTACAACATGCTAAGCATCAGAAAGAGTCCTTTTCAGCCCTAGGTGGGAGGTATGATCACTTCAAATGAGAAAAATCAGAGAAGATAGGTAGCCTGCTCAATATCATAAAACTGACAAGGGACAGGGACAAGTCTTTTTGTCTGCAAGGTTACCCCTTTTTTAAAAAAAGTGAGGCATTTTATATATACATGCATTAAAGAGTACAAATTTGAGTGTACAGTTTCATAAGAATTGACAAATATATAAACCCTAATCAAGTCATAGACCTCTTTCATTACTGTGCAAATTTCCCTCTGATTAAAAAAAAAAGACCTCTAATTTTCACATGGTGAAAAAAACATATTTTAAATACCCAATTCTTGAAGACCATTGGTTTTACCCTTTGCTTGCCTGCCCTGCACCAAGCCTGCCTTGATCTTTTTTTATACTGTTATACAAGGGAACAAGCCTATAACCCTTCTGATAACATCTACTAATTTTCAAAGTTTCAGTTTTAACAGTATCCCCATTCTGATGCCTTTCTCATACCCAAACCTGTACCATACCTAACTTTTCTCTATTTCCTAGTAACTGTCACTTTTACTTTTTTTAACCACCTATCATTCCCACTGCAGTCTAGTGGCCAAAATGTGCCTATAATTTCTTTTTCTATTTCTTGCCTAGCATCTAGTCTCTTGATAGTCACATAGTTAGTGTTTAAGACATATTTGTTGAATAAGCAAGTTCATGATGCTAAAGGCACAGGCTAGTGCCTTGCAAGTCTTAAGATTTGAAACTGGGAATACTGGGAACGAGCAAACTCTGGGAGATAGCGTAGGGCAAGGGAGGCTGTTGTGCTGCATTCCATGGGGTTGCAAAGGGCTGTACATGACTGAGTGACCGAATGATAACAAACCAGGCAGCACCTCACTAGATTTCATTAAAGGCTTCCCTTGCTTATCGCTTCAGGTCTTGGGCAATAAGGCCTGGGGCACTTACCATTCCTTACTGATTCCCCTTAGGTCAGCCCATACCCCGGTAAACAGTGTTTATTGAAATCTCCTCATTCATAGTACTTGAGAGTACCATCTGTTTCCAGCTGGGCAACTACCTAATTGACACATACAGATGGTACCTGAAGTCCTTGGAGATAAAATCATTCAAAGAAAGCAGACAGAACAAGAAGAGTCCATACAAGAAACAAAAGATGAATTTAAATTCCTTACTCAATACGTTTGCAGAGAAATTCACTCCAGAGCAGCAAGCAGAACCAGAGTCAAGGAAGAAGAGTTTCAAGAAGGAGTCAGTGATTTCAGATATTGCAGGAAAATCTAGGAGATTGAAAACTGAAGTAGACTCTTGATGTTGACACTTAGGATGTCATTGGTGACCCTTTTTCTATTTAATAGAAATGTCTATTTCCCTAACAGAGGGAAATTTGCACGGTGATGAAAGAGGTCTATGACTTGATTGGGGTTTATATATTTGTCAATACTTATGAAACTGTACACTTAAATTTGTACTGTTTAGTGTATGTATATATAATGTCTCACTTTTTAAAAAAAAAAAAGGTGACTCTCTATTTTTCTATATAGGTGACTCTTTTCAAGAGTAGTTTTGGTATAATAATGGGATTAGAGGCATAACTGCAGTGCACTGAGGTAGTAATGGGAGTTGAGAAAGAGTAGATATAAATGTGGGCTTCCTCAGTCATTCAGTGGTAAAAAAATATATATATATATGCCTGCCAATGCAGGAGATGTGGGGTCAATCCCTGGGTCAGGAAGATCCCCTGGAGAAGGAAATGGCAACTCGGTCCAGTATTCTTGCCTGGGAAATCCCATGGACAGAGGAGCCTGGCAAACTATAGTCCATTGAATCACAAAGGTTTAGACATAACTTAGTGACTAAACAACAACAAAGATATGAATGTAGGCTATTGATTCAAGAGTTTGAAGAGAGAGAAGAGAATCAAGGTAAGGCAGTGCTGTCCTGGAGAAATAGTATAGAAAACGTTTTTAAGACAAGGGGAAAATGTGCTTGTCTAAAAGCCAGAGAGAAAGAATCAGTGGGGAAAGTGAGATGAAAGATATAGGAAGGAGGGGAGACAGAGAAAAAGGAGGAGGAAAGATGAGAAGATAAGCTTCTTAAGGAAAGAAATACGTTTCCCTCAAACATTTAATGGATAATGTAAAAATTAGATGAGCCTCTATTTTTCCCTGTAGCATCCTGCATACATCGCTAGCATATGACTGTCACCATTATCTTGCCATTATCTGTCTACATTTTTGGTCTTCTCGTATAAGCTGTTCCTCCAGGACAGGGTGTACACCTTACCTTCTCCGTATCCTCGCTGTCTGATGTGTATGTGCATGCTTAGTTGTTCAGTTGTGTGGACTCTCTGTGACCGCATGGACTGTAGCCCACCAGGCTCTGCTGTCCATGGGATTTCTCAGGCAGGAATACGGGAGTGGGGTGCCATTTCCTACTTCAGGGGATCTTTCCAGTCCGGGGATCAAACCTGAGCCTCCTACTTCTCCTATATTGGCAGGTGAATCCTTTACCATTGTATAGGAGGCAATAATTTTTTTTTTGAAAAGTTGAAGATTTGACATCTTTGGTTAAAGTTGGAGCAGTTGAGGGATGTTCTAACAGCTAGTTTTGTTTTCTCTATGAAATAGAAGGTTTAGTCTGGCTACAATGGAGAATGTAAAAAAATTAAAAGCTCGAGGGAAGAGGTAGGGTCAGAATCTGAATGAATACACAATTTAAACCAGATCCAGTGTCTACACTGTTCACCACTCTTACATTGCCTCTCCGTGATGCAGCTGAGATGGCCTCAAAAGATCCAATTTCTGCAGAGTTTAAAACTGCTGCAGTTGGGAATATTCTGATTTTTACCCAGCAAGTAGACTTCGGGTTTAATTTGACTTCCCATGTCTGGCCTCCCAAGAAGAAAATGAATTGTCAAACTGATGTGAAAATTCTGGTTGTGTTTAATTTCTTGATTATGAACTTTTAATTTGATTAGGATGATGTCTTTCTCAGCCTTATCAATTTGGGTGAACGGTTATAATCTCATTCTAAACTCAAAAATCAGAGAAGGCCAGGGGCACACTGGCAGAAACCTTGTCCTGAAGCTAGAAGGCTTCTCCCCAGAGCACCCCTTCCTGCTTGCGGCACTGTGCACGTCCAGTCGTCTTCAGTCTCGGTAGCACATACACTGTGTGACAATGAGATGAATTTTCATATGGAACTGACTGAATCAGTCTCTTTTCATGGTAGTGAGATCTTATAAAAATAGTTTTCTACATTGTCAGAGAAGAGTATGGGATTTGAACATGGTCTCTCTCTCTCTCTCTCTCTCTCTCTCTNAGAAGGGGACAATAGAGGATGAGATGGCTGGATGGCATCACTGACGCGATGGACGTAGGTCTGAGTGAACTCTGGAAGTTGGTGATCGAGTCGGAGGCCTGGCGTGCTGCGACTCATGGGGTCACAAAGAGTCGGACATGACTGAGCGACTGAACTGAACTGAACTGAAACTACCTCACGGAGAGGTAACATAATAGAGTGGTGAAGAACACAGACACTGGATCCAGTTTCAATTGTCTGTTCATTTAGATCCTGGCTCTACCATTAAGGAGTGATTGGTGCCTGGGTACATTCACTTAAAACCATGTACAACAGTGTCTGGCTCCAACTGTAAGTTGGGATAATAATAGTATCTACCTGATAGATAATTATGAGGATTATAAATTAGATTATGGAAAGTATTTCAACTGGTAAGTGGAACATGGCTACATCCTGAAATTAAGCCCATTAACTCTTACTATTTTTTTTAAATTGCTACTGAATGGCCTACCAAAATATCACCAGATTATTCTATGATGCAATGTAACTGTTTAATAATACAGGTAACACACGTAGCGTATTTTGTCTGCTAGGTGCTAGGCTAAGTGCTCTCTGTATGTTACCATTGGAAAACGTAACAGAAGAAACAGGCTGAGAGAAGATATATTGTCACCCAGTATCAAACACTTGTGAAATTAGTGAAATTAGAACCAGGGAGTACGACTCCAAACCTACAGACTTAAGCACAGGAGTCCGTTGCTTTTTCTTTGCACACTTATGTTCATTAGGCAAAAATTTAGTCAGAATATGATTAGGCTTAGTTAAAACTTACCAAAAAACCTAATGACATTCTAATAAACCACTATGGAACAGTGACTGCTTTTCTCAGAACAGTTATATTTTACCTTTCTGAGGAGTGTTAGTATATTTTGTCAACTTTATTTGATGTAGGATTCAGATTTTGGAGAAACATTTCTCAGCCTTCACTTGAGAACACACATTGCTGCCCAAACCTTTGAAAGACCCTGTTGCAAATCTGACCTTTTTCCCCCACGAATGAAGAATTCCTACTGATTTAACATGCGTGAATTAATTTTTTAAAGTAGAGATTTACAAGATGGTCATAAACACTTCCTCCAGGTGGAAATTTTCAACTCAGGAAGACATTATATTTAGAAAATTTAAACAGCAATTAGTTTGCTCACGCAGAGGGGGAGAAAAATCCTTGACGGTCTCATTTCCCCATGTCTCTGATGTACTTACCTTTAAAAGAAATTCATCCTCTCATAAGTAAGGTTACATGTCACAAATAATGTTACTTTGGATCTATTGCATGTTGTGAAGAAGTAGCTATAGTAGCTTTTTTCCCACATATCCTTCAAATATAACAAAATATGTGTGTATATAACATTTGTAAATAATTTTCCAGGATTCTCACTCATAGCTTACTCTAGAGAGTGGCAAGACATATGTGCGTGCTCAGTCTGACTCTTTGCGACCCCATGGAATGTAGCCCCCCAGGTTCCTCTGTCAGTGGGATTTTTCAGGCAAGAAAACTGGAGTGGGTTGCCGTTGCCTTTTCCTGGCTAATGGTATGAGGGAAGTTCTAAAATCAGATAAAATAAGTATGAATTTCATCTTTCTATTCAACTTGAAGTCTTATTATACGATTTTAATTTATAGGAACTTCAGCTCTCACCCATGAAATGTGGATAATAACACATACTCTTGGACTTTAGGTGAGATTTAAATGAAGTAAAGCTTCTTAAGTCTTCCCCAGTGGTTCAGTGGTAAAGAATCTGCCTGCCAATGTAGGAGAACTGGGTTTGATCCCTGGGTCAGGAAGATACCCTTGAGAAGGGAAAGGTTACTCAGTCCAGTATTCTTGCCTAGAGAATTCCACAAACGGAGGAGCCTGGTGGGCTACAGATCATGGGGTCACAAAGAGTTGGACAAGACTGAACACACACATATATCTTGCCACTCTCTAGAGCAGAATATTAGCTAGAAACCTGTAAAATTATTTACAAATGCTAAACATGTCAGCAAAGAGCTGACTCATTGGAAAAGACCCTGATGCTGGGAAATATTAAAGGTGGGAGGAGAAGGGGACGACAGAGGATGAGATGGTTGGATGGCATCACCAACTCTATGGAGAGGAGTTTGGGTGAACTCCGGGAGTTGGTGATGGACAGGGAAGCCTGGCGTGCTGCAGTCCATAGGGTCTTAAAGAGTCAGACATGAATGAGCGACCGAACTGAACTGAAACCTGTTNGAGGATGAGATGGTTGGATGGCATCACCAACTCTATGGAGAGGAGTTTGGGTGAACTCCGGGAGTTGGTGATGGACAGGGAAGCCTGGCGTGCTGCAGTCCATAGGGTCTTAAAGAGTCAGACATGAATGAGCGACCGAACTGAACTGAAACCTGTTATACACATACTCTACACGCTACTAGAGCTCTTCCATGCAATAGATCTAAAGTGATATTATTTGGGACATGTAACGTCACTTAGGAGAGGAATAAACTTCCTTGTTTATAGCACTAAGTAGGCACTGCCTGTTTTCATTGACTGACATTACGAATTTTATTTCAATTGGATTGGATTGGTGGGTGATGGTTGTTCATTCGCTAAGTCATGTCTGACTCTTTGCGACCCCATGAACTACAACACCTCAGGCTTCCCTGTCCTTCCCTGCCTCCTGAAGTTTGTTTAGACTCATGTCCATTGAGTCAGTGATGTCATCCAATCATGTCATCCTCTGTCGCTCTGGCTTTTCCTCTTGCCATCAATCTCTCCCAGCATCAGGGTCTTTTGGTAGGTTAGGGCAGATTAGGATCAAGGGTCTAATTTCACTGGTTAAGATAGCCTATGGAATGCTATGCCATGCTATTTCTCCAGAAAGAATAGTTACTAATTCATGGCTGTTTTCTTTGCTCTAGATTCTTTACCCAAAGATTTAGCGAACCACCTAAGGAGTTTTAGCCACGTGTTCAAGATTACAGAGCTTACACACATGGCAGGACCAGGTCCCTTTGAGAGTGCCCTTTTCTGTCCCAACTGACTCCACTTCTTCACCTTCCTACTGTTTTCCCATTCTGTCTACCACAGCTGGACAATGTCCCTCTTGACTATAAACAGCACTTTATTTTCGTCTTTCACATAGCTCACATTCATTTCTATTAGTTACCAAAGTTATCTGAGTTCTCGTATCAATTCCCTGAATCAATAATAAATTCCTTGAGAAGAAGGATGATACCGCTGTATCAATCAGGAGTGTTTTTAGCTTTTTAACTATATGGAAATTTCATTGTCTCGCAAAACAAGGAGTCTAGATGTATATGGTACGGGAATGTAGCAGTTTAGCAGTTTCATAAAGGGCCCAATTCTATTTTCTCTCCACCATATTTGATGTAATAAACTTATATTTTCTCACTTGTCGCATCACAGCTGCAAGGTGATGGTCACAGATCCAGGCATATGATTATTGTTCAAGGTAGGAAGAGGGGGGAGGGCAGTACCACTGAGCTGTTCACTGCCTCTCATGAGACAAGGAAACCCTCCCAGGAGCTCCATGACTAACTTCCTCTTCTATCCCATTCCAGAACTGAATCCCTGTGTAGGTCTTCAAGTGTGCCAACACAGCCGTAACCCCGCAATTCTCCAAATGCTGTGATTTATAACCGAAGAAGTTAAAGACCTATTTAAAGCCTTAATGACAGTGACAATAAGTAGAGAACCAGAAGCTAAGGGTATACACAGATACTGAACAGTTGTTGAGCATCTCTTCTAAAGACCTATTTCCATATACCAGCTTTATTGCACTTGAAATTTAAACCATGCCTCAGCAAAGTCACAAATTGCAAGGTGGTGCAGTTTTTTGGATTTGTTTACAATTAGTCGAACCCTCTGATGTGAAGTCTCCAAATACCAAGGGTCTATTTTAATCTTTTTTCTGATGAACAAGGCGGATTGTGTACACTTCCTACCCAATTATTATCCCTTACATTCTTGAGAGAAAGTTTTTGTTGATGGCTGACTTATAGACCCATGCTTATATGTAGTTATAGTTCCCTCAGGTGCCAACAATAGGTAGAATAAACTTAAAAGATGTTTCAGGTGAATAGCATTTCACCCTGTACCTTGGTACAAACTGTGATTCAATTATTTATGAGTAGAGCCCAATTTATTTAAATCTCATTGACCTATAATACAGTTATGACATGTGTCTTGACTCAATTCTTCCTTTTGTTGATTTGGTCTGGAAAAGTAAAACAAGAGGTGAAATGGCCCCTCAGGGTAAGTTAAAATTGTAGGTTATGGCCACGTTAAATTGCTTTAGTATACTTTGTGTCCTTTAGAGTCAGAAAATGAAGCAATAAAGTAAGTTGATGTAAGTAATTCTTGTTTTTAAAAGGACCTTGAAGTGCTCTTAACAATATCATGGATTTGATAAGATCTGCTTCAGACTTCTTAATTTAAAATGAACATAAAGATGGTAAAGCCGAAGGAATGTTGAAATACTAGTGTTGTCCTAACAGCTTTGAAACTGAATTCATGGAGAGGACCAATGGGAACTCTTCACTATTGTCTTCCATACTCGGGGGAAAAACAGGGCAGCAGTCACTGCTAGGAATTTCCTGGGGGGCATAGCCAGGTGTACAAAATATTTAGGAGGATTTCAGATGTTTTTGCTCACTACCTTTGCGTTAGCAAGTTCAGACAGTTTTTAAAACTCAAGACAGTTTTCCATGTTAATTTTTGTGACAGGCAAACCTATTAAATCTGAATGTTCACTTTTTCCTCTCCTTTCCCCTACTTATCTGTGATTATTGTGGTATTGAGGGCTAAGTAGAGAACTGGAAAAAGAGAGAAAGTATTGACTCACTTAGAAAAGGAGAGAGAGCATCATTAGTTATAAAAAAAAAAAAGACTACATGGGGAGTAAAGGTGGAGAAAAAGGATAGCACCAACTTGGGAACATGAGCTGAGTTTAGGGCAGAGTATATTGACACTTAGAGATAGGGAGGAGAGAGAGCTGAGGTATGGTTTATGCATAAAGAAGTAAAGAAAGCCAATTTCAAATATGTTATTATGTATGATGAATAGTGTGTTTTCAGATAATTAGATATTTATTTAAATTGTTCTTTCAAGGTAAGAACCAGCCAATTTGGCTTTATGCTCTTTTCTATTATTATCCTTGACGTTGTTGTCACTTGCTTTTTAAAGCCCCTTCTTTGACGAAGCATACAACAAAGAGAAAGAGACTCAAGCTGGAGCTGAGTGAGATGGGATTAGAAGGTAAACCAGAAGACTCAGAGCACAGAAATACTGGACCAGAACTGAAGGCTTTTGAGATAAAGGAGTAGTTTTGGGGAGGGAGAATTTGTCACTCCCAGGGCCTCGGTTACTGCTTAAACCTTGCTTCTTTGACTTCAGCTTATATTCTTGTATATTTGATTCCAGAACTCCATTGTGCCACTAATAACCAGGAGGCTAGTTTGAGCATCTAGAGTTCTGGGTAATATGATATACTAACTCAGACATCCCACACTCTGGAAGATTATATGTCAACCACATAGCTTGAAATCTGTGTTAAGTATGCCAGAATTAAGGGTTGTGAAAAGACACGCATGAAGTGGCAACTACTGCTTTGGAATTATGGAGGAGATGGGAAATCTGAACCAAGAAATTACAAAATTCTTTGGGTCAAGAACTTCAAACTCCATTTTTATATCAAAAATAACACACGGGAAGCAGTCAGTACCATTTCTGAGTCAGTCTTTCCAGATCCCTACTCTAAAGAATCATTCTTTGGGATCCACTTCAGCTCTGTTGGTCAGTGGCTGTCTCTTTTCTGTGTCTGCCAACCATCTCCTCTGGTCAAACACATAGAAAATGCTTTATACTAGATGCAATGGTGTCTACTTTCGGTGTTCATCCTCAAATCAGTGATGAGCATGAAACCACTAAGAATAGTCAATAACAAGAATTTTTAAATTGCTACAGCTCTTCGGAGTTTCATACCTATTATCTAAATTGTTTCAATAATAACTCCTCAATGCAGGTGGCACAATGATAAAGAATCCTCCTGCCAATGCAGGAGAAACAGGTTCCATCCCTGGGTCGGGAAGATGCCTTGGAGAAGGAAATGGCAACCCACTCCAGTCTTCTTGCCTGGAAAATCCCATGATCAGAGGAGCCTGGTGGGTACAGTCCATGGGGTCATAAAGAGTCAGACATGACTTAGCAACTAAATAACAAATGCTGATTGTGTATATACATTTGTGTTATTATTTTTACTTATAAAACAAAAGACTTTAGATCCATTGAGGTTAAGCTTGTGATTTATATTTTCTGATTTCAAATTCTATATCCTTTGGGATTAAAACTGTATGTTAAATTGAAATGAGTGAAAAGTAATTTAGTTTAAAAAATATATTAGTAATTTTGAATATAATTGTAAAAGAATAATCAGAAAATGGTGTGTATTATTAAAAATATTAAATTTATTATACAATCTGAAGAGAGATGTGGGTTTAGGAAAAGATATTTATAAAAGTAGAAAAACTTAAGTTATAAATTGATATATTCAATATACACGTGTATGTATATTTAAGATTAAAAATGCATATGAGAGTAAAGCTAGCATTTGGTTAGTACATGCTATATACCAGACATCTGATTTGTATTATCTTGTTTAATATGCACAATAGCCCTCTGAGATAGGATCTATTATTAAATTGTTTTACATTTGAGGAAATAGATGTCAAAGACATTTTTAAGACTAACTCTGAGTTCTATATAGCAGAACCATGAATCAAACTGCATGCTTTCTGCAGAGCTGTGGGCTCCAGTGTGGTACTGCGTAATAGATAGACAGGCACTGAAAATGGTAAGGGGCCCTGCTCAGCATGGAAGCAGATCTGGTGGCAGAAGGGTTTCAGAGGTGGGGTCAGTATCATTTGGTAAGTGTCCTTCGGTTTTCTATTAACCATGGTTCAAACTTTTCATCCCTGCCACTCCAAACAGGACAAAACTTCTCAGGCTCAGTAAATATGAAACAAGCGTAATCACATCATTTCTTTTCACAGAAGATCTTTGGAAGAACATCTCAAATACAACTACTATTTATTCCCCTCACTATAATGTTCTTCGTGTGGGAAATTCCCTTGAGGATTTCATCCAAATCTCACAGTTAGATTAAATGCCCAGTTACTCTCTTGCTAAGCAAATTTCTTTCTTTCTTTCTTTTTTTTTTTTTTTTGTTTTTGGTCCTCAATATAATGCTCACTAGATTTTCTTTGGTCATTATCAGACTTGATATGACTTACACTGAACTTACCAGTTACATTTTCTCCTTTGAAAGATTCCACTTAAGGCAATCGTGTTCCTACTGTGTTCTCTTCTCAACCCCTTCCCTCCAACCCCATTCCAGGCAACTTCTATTTAGACCAGGTTACAAGGTGATTGGTTTTTTATTGCTGACTTCTTAGTTCCCAGACTCCCCTGACTTGGAATCCTGTTGCACATGGCTAAAAAGTATTGTTCATTCCTTAGATCTTGTATTTCTGTTCATAATGACCTCCAATATGGTCATTCATACTTACTTATCAGGTATTAACTTTTTTCCTTTAAAACTTCCCTATTAGTTAGTCTTACTCACAAAGTCTATTCTCTCTCTTATGTAACTTAGGCCACCTTGTATCTTTTAGCTGGCCAACCGAGACAGCATTCATTTTGTTCTAATACTATTTTCTCTCCTGTTAATCCTCAAAAATTCTTAACTGAGGCTTTTCTGAATTTTTTTTTTTTTTAATCCCCTCTTCCTATTGTCATGTCATATGTCTGCTTCTGCTTTTAAAAACAAAACAAAACAAAACAAAAAAACAATGAAAACAAAGACAAACCCCCCAAATAACCGAATTCAAACCACCACCACCACCAGAAACCTCTACAAACTCCAAGATCTGGGTTTGTCCTGATTTATTATTATCCCATTTTCCACTGTGTCGAAAAAAGAAAAGAAAACCCAACCCAAACTTCCTAACTTCCCTTTTGTGGTTCTTATTAATAAGTATCCATTTTTAAAGGATAGTTATCACCTCCATTGGATTGTAAATCTCCTTGAGGGCAGGAGACTGTGTCTAACCACTAATAGGTACCCACACGTTTATTAGAGAGCAGTGCAACCTCTAGGGGGTCAATAAATACTTGTTGACTCACTGACTCTATAAATATAAACGGCAAAATAATCAGACATTCTGCTAGCACCTAATTTGCTCCCTGTAGGTAAGTTTGTCTCTTTGGTAGCATTGATTCTTTTAGGCCACCAGGGTTCCATTTAGTGAATTACAACTGCCATGTGCTAACTGGTACCCTGGTGGCCTGAATGAGTTTAAGAGTCTCCCCAAATGAAGGACATCTCCCCTGAGAGTGACTCTGAATCTTGTTGAATGCCTAACCCAACCTTTATTTTCTTCCACAGCGTTTTCCCTTTGAGACAAGAGATTCCTTTGCCTTTAGGCCTTTTAGCCTTTTTACAAGGCAGAAACTCTCAAGTCATAAACAAATAAAAATGCACTTCATTTACCCTCTTCTTGCTACTTTACATTTTTAAAGAAAAGCATTGCTGAATCACATTGAATGCCAGGCAGGAAATTCACAATTTTCCTTGCAGCATTTTTCATAAGTGAGCAGCTTTCCAACAGCTCCAGCTGTCAACAGTGCCCTCCTACTGTTTGACTCACATTCAGAATTCATTACTATGTGCACTACAATACAAAAATTTTGCAAAGCATTAAGGGAGTCTGTAGACTACTCCCCAGGTATGTCTTCCTTGGACCCAGAGTCTCACAGCTTTTCTGTTTTGCCTGGTATTCTCTACCAAACGATGATCCTTTATGCAATTTTAGAAAACTTGCAACAGGATAAAGTTAATGGATAAATTCATTGCATCCCAGCAGGGAATCTCTGTCATGGATCCTAAGGAATCTGGTCTCTTTCTCACTGTGTAGTGAGATTAAAAATCGCAAGCAGACTTGTAAGTGGTTTAGAGTCTTCTGGACAGCAAAGATTCCAAGTTCCCAATTCCCATGACAAGATTGAGAGGATTATGACTTTGAGAGACTTATGGACAATTCTTAAACTGGGTTCAAACATATGTAAGTTGTGAGAAAGGTAATGACATGTTCTTCTAATACCACTTCATCCTGATTACAGATGTCCCCGAGTGCATTGTCCTCCTTATTTCTGACCCTTTTTCAGGGCCTGCCAACTCTGAACGGGCCTTCCTATGTCTCTTGAGAAAGATATCCACCCTGACTGCAGGACTGCAGCTACTCCCAATGGCACATCCTTCTTCCTGCTGTGGGATTAGGTTGCCTGCTTTTTACCTGAAGATTTCCTCGGCTTCAGACCCAGTTTTATGCCTTGGATTCTGGGATTTTTGGTCTCTCTCTGCATAATTTTATTTAAATACTTGGCTTTTCTTTTAAAAATATATTTGTTTAATTGAAATACAGCTGATTTACAATATCATGTTAGTTTTGGATGTATAGCACAGCAATTTAGTTATATGCTTCATAAATATATATATATATATACATATATATATATACTCTTCAGATTCTCTTCCCTTATAGGTTGTTATTACAAAATATTGAGTGTAGCCCCCTAGGCTATACAGTAGGTCCTTGTTGGTACATACGTGTTCTTCTCTGGCATGGCCTGCCTATCCTTTTCTTTATGCTCTGTGGTTACTGTTTGCCGATTCCTGGAGGAAAGTGCGAAGTGCATGGTGCCCAGGGCCCAAAGAAGTTGTCTGTTAAACTCCTATTTATGTTAAGCCTGTGCCAGTAATAATAATTACTGTTTATTGAGCACTTCAGCTGGGCCAAGCACTGTACTGGGTGTTTTCATGTTGTCCTTATTTAATATCCAGGAGATGAAGTCCAGGCTGAGTGAGACAAGGTAACTTGCTAAGCTATCACAAGCTAGTGAGAGGCAGAGCCTGGAGTCAAACCCAGGATTTAGGAGCTAGAATTGTTAAACACTGTGCCATATTGCCCATTTGACACTTTTCTCCCTATTTGACGCAATTAAAATTGTGTCCTCTATTGTTTCCTCATTGAATTTATACACACACACACACGTGCCTTTGTCCTCTACATATGAGCACTTGTCATTTTTGTGATAGATAGCTATTAATATTTTAAACTTCTCCTCTAAACTACTAATTTCAGAAAACAGATTGAGTCTTATTTATCTTTTATATTCTTCTTCTAAGCTTGGAGCCTGGAACCAAGTGATTGCTCAATAAATGGTAATGATAATATTGGTTTGGTAGAGACATCATTATGGAATAGATTTTAATTTATAGAAGTTTATTCCAATTTCCATCACTATTGTGGTATTATAGCTTGTGATTTTGGCACTCTGAAGGAGAATATTTATAGACTACGTGGGCAATTTACAGTTATTCTCTTTTTATGTGCAATACCAGCTAATCAATTGCATATTAAAGAGTTTATTTGAATAGTCTGAATTAAAACATTTCTGTGTTGCAAAGATCACTGTAATACAAACACACAAACAACATTTTCAGTAGCATCTTTAACAGAAAACCTGAAGGAAGCCTTTATTTTATAAAGCAATGCTACAAATGAAAGCCAAGAATTGAACCAGTGCTCCTGAAACTCTTCCCTTTGCTTTTTTGACTTGGCTTTAACATCTCTTAGCGGTTTGACATACATGTAGATGAATTGTCTGACGTGGCCAACGTAGTTTTGTTTTCTCGTATACCCTACTAAAAGGCAAGGTGGTGTGTTAGCTTAGTATAAAGAAAATTGTATTTCTAATCCCCTATATGGCAATGTGGTTTTGGTCATAAGGACATGATGGGAAAATGCTGATGACCCAGTATCATATCACTTCTGCCAGAAAAAGCACCACAGTGAAGAAGTGTCACTGGTATAGTTTTCATTTTCACAGAAATTACACACTTCTTAAATATACAATGTAGTGGCCATTTTATCTGAATCAAAGTATTGTTTCTGAATTTTTTTTTGTTGCTCAATGGCTAATTTTCATCTCCAGATTTTCTTTATGGGTGCTAAATTTGAGTGTAAAAAAGATCCCCAAATCCAAAATAATAAATGGAGGGTGGGAAAACATAGAAGGATTATTGCAAGACTGCATCATATATTATATAAAGACAGAGTCTCAGCAATTTATTTGGCTCTGTCTGGGTGCTTGCTTAGGGACCTAGAGATCTAGTCTTTCATTCTATCAGCAGCTCTTGCTGTCAATTAATTAGAATATATACTCCTATTAATTCAAGGCTGTTGCACTGCTTTCTTTATGTACACTGCAAGAATTTCCTTGAGACTGCATCTGTCCTCGGTTATAACATACCACATCCCTGCACTGAATTTGACTATTTCTTCCCCAGTCTACATATTGTATGCTTGCTAGAGTGTACAGATGCTTTTTGGATTGAAACTCCATTAATGCTTTTAATAGTATTTTAAAATGTCGAGAATGTAGATTTTCACTTGCACTCTTTACAAACATAAGTGAATAAAAGCCATTTAATAGATCAGGAATTTAGGTGACATCTGATCTGACTATAATATGCAAATCAAATAGTTAAATATCCTTCAGCTACAGATTTTCCCCAATGATAGAGTTATCTCATAGAAATTAAGTGCTCTTGTCCACTCCTGAAATAATAGAGGCAGTTTGAAAATAGAAGTACTGAACCCATTATCTTCACCCTCAAACCTGCATTTCCTTATGAAATCTTTTACTTCGGCTAATGGCATTCAGTATACCCTTTTGCGTCAGTTAGAACTCCTGAAGTCATCTTTGACTTATGTCCCTTATTTTCCATGTCCAATTGATCATCAGACCTGTCAGCTCTCCCTCAGAAGCGTCTTCTGGCTAAAATCCCTTTTTATCATCCTCACGGCCACTGGTTTAGAGCCTCATCATTTTTGTTTGGAGTATTAATATAGCCTCCTATCTGATCTCCCTGGCATCTATCTTCCTCCCCTCGAGTCCATTCTTCACATAGACATCAGGATGATCTTTCTGAAAACAATTCTCATCAGGTTACTTCTCTCCTTAAAGACCTCAGCTGGAGTCTGGATGTTCATAGGATAAACTAAACTCCTAAGCTGGGTCTGCAAGGTTTTTGGTAACTGGGCATCAGCTGCTCCAGTTACAATTCCTGCTGTTCTTTGGGTTGACTCTTCTCTCTGGCTTCATCCCTACACATCTGCATCAAACTCATATTAATTAATTACATTAATGTCTGCCTTTGCACATGTTTTCCTTCTGTCTTGTTTTCTGCTTCACCACTTGGTAAATCTTAGCATTTAAGACCATGCTAATATCGCCTCCTCTCGAAGTCTTTCCTGACATTGGCAAAATTATTCCTACTCTGCTCTAGACTTTCTCATGATGTCATTAATACTTCTATATAACATCCATACCATTGTATTTTAATTATCTGTTTATAGGTCTGGTTATAAACTCTCCATATACCTGGCTCATATTTAAAGGTTTCAATTACAAGGATATTTTTTCTTCATTCTTTTTTTGTTTATATAAATTTATTTATTTTAATTGGAGGTTAATTACAATATTGTATTGGTTTTGCCATACATCAACATGAATCTGCC
>SJYV01004965.1:2103072-2128794 GCA_006410875.1 Neotragus pygmaeus
CCAAGGGAACATTTCATGCAAAGATGGACTCGATAAAGGATAGAAATGGTATGGACCTAACAGAAGCAGAAGATATTAAGAAGAGGTGGCAAGAATACACAGAATAACTATACAAGAAAGATTTTCATGACCCAGATAATCACAATTGTGTAACCACTCACCCAGAGCCAGATCCCTCCTCCCTCCCCGTACCATCCCTCTGGGTCATCCCGGTGCACCAGCCCCAAGCATCCAGTATCATGCATCGAACCTGGACTGGTGATTTGTTTCATATATGATATTATACATGTTTCAATGCCATTCTCCCAAATCATCCCACCCTCTCCCTCTCCCACAGAGTCCAAAAGACTGTTTTATACATCTGTGTCTCTTTTGCTGTCTTGCATACAGGGTTATTGTTACCATCTTTCTAAATTCCATATATATGTGTTAGTATACTGTATTGGTGTTTTTCTTTCTGACTTACTTCATTCTGTATAATAGGCTCTAGTTGGAGAACAGTGTGGAGATTCCCTAAAAAACTGGAAATACAAGGATATTTTTTAAAATGTTGCAACAATGAATGAATGATCCATGCTGATCTTTCCCTCATACTACAAGGCTTTGTAACCAAACCAAATGATACTTTTACTTAAGTGCTTCTACTCTCACGTGACATTATGCTTTCCTGAGAAATTTGATCTTCCGCAGAAACACAAGAAACACAAACAATAAAAAGATCTCATTGGGCATACCATTCAAAATCTCATGAAATAAGAGTGCTCACAAAAATAATATTTGGTATCTGCCCTACACTGGATCTCCCTGACAGTCTTCCTCATTGTGGCTGGACACAGAGCAGATATCAATGACAAATGGTTATAACAGAGTAGAGATGCTGTAACACTTTGGTTCATGAAGGAGCAGTTGCTGAGATAATGTTGATGGAAGTAGAGTCTGAGCCAATGGGGTAGTTAAGGATAGCACTGGGGCAATGCAGCCTGCCTCAAGGCTTGTCTCCTTAGGCTGGCAAAGCGGCACTTTGGGGAGGGAGCCTAGAGTGCAAAACAGATTTAAAATGTTTTATATGCAGATACTGCAGCCTTAAAAGGATTGCTACAACCATTGCAACAGTCTTGCTGGGGAACTTTCTTTTTCCTGCAGAAAGCTATCATTCTCCTCTTGCTGTATTTTGGTTCCTCTTCTCTACCAAAACTTGCATATTGAAACAACAGGACCGCCACAGTTCAGTGATGTTTCCCTGCTTATCAATTATGTTCCCTTATTTATTAATTACATATGAGCTAAATCACATTACAGGCAGGGGCAGGTGTTCCAGCAAAGCAGACAGTATTCATGTAGTAGCACTGCTTAATTATCTAATGCCTATATGATGGCTTATGGTGAATGATGTCAGATTCGTGCTCTCTGAAGAGGATTTAGCTTCGGGACCAGAGACCAGCCTTGATCACTCAAGAGCTTTTGTGTAGCAGAGTTTTATTAAAGTATGAAAAGGGACAGAGAAAGCTTCTGACAAAGACGTCAGAAGGGGGACAGAGAGTGTCCCCACTTACTAGTCTTATCAAGNATCACTCAAGAGCTTTTGTGTAGCAGAGTTTTATTAAAGTATGAAAAGGGACAGAGAAAGCTTCTGACAAAGACGTCAGAAGGGGGACAGAGAGTGTCCCCACTTACTAGTCTTATCAAGTCCTTATCTACTTTTACCAGACCCACTCCCACAACATACATCTTAAATTAACAAGTTTAGGATTAACAATAGGTCTTACCAGACACCCTCCCACACCATACTTTTTAGTCAGAAAACCTTGTTAAGGAGAAACGTGGCCTCAAGCAAGATACATTGTTATATTGACTATAACAAAGCAACGTAGAAAATGTCTTTTTCTCCTTGAGAGCCCCAGACCCCTTTCTCTTTCTCAAGGGCTCCAGACCCTTTTGTCCTCCTTGCGGAACTTGGACTTCTTATCAACCTATCTAGGAATTGACCCTCTCACTATAGCTTGTCTTTTTAGTGAAATACTGGAGCTAATTCTCTGAACATGGGGACTGTATGTAATACAGAACGAACGTGATGTTTTTTCAGCTTTTGACACACATTTCTCTTGGGTAGCAGTTGCTGCTTTTTGCCAGGCACTTGTTTGCTCTCAGATTCACTCTCTGCCCTGACCTTTTCTGCCTTGTGTTATGGGGATGCACATTTCTCATTTACAAGCGACTTCTGGGTACTTTTGGCCAGTGGTAGGCACAGGCAAAAGGCTGGCAGGCAGTAGGGGAGAAGCCAGATATTTCGCTTTCGGATTCTCTGTGGTTCTCACTCCTGGGGGATCGCCCCGCACTCTGTGGCCTCTGTTCCCAGCCCTAGTGGGATGGATGGCAGCTCCCGCTAGACAGGCCTGGCTTCTGAGCTCTAGAGACAATGACTCTTCACTTTGTCCCAAAGAGACGGCAGAGGCTTACCACTGCTGCTAATTTCTGGGTTGCTTCCCTGTTCCTTGACCTGCTCCTCAGCTCTTCCATCAACATGTTACCGTTTTCTGGCATTCAATTGCATCTGCATAGAAGATCTAAAATGTGTTTCCCTGACTGGACTTGAATACGCTGTTACTAACAACATAGTGTAAAATCAGACCTACTCCAGGCTCCGACTGATCAATTTGTAGGATAGAAAAAATCACCTTGTCTCTATTCATCCTTTACGAAAACAAGGGTAGTCAATAGCCCCAGTGTCATTGGGAGGGTTAAATGAGGTCTTATGAGTAATTCCTGCAGCATTAAGAAAGCACACACACACTCTTTCATAGCACCTTGATCACACATTTGTACTCACACTCCTATCACCTTCAGAAGAGGCTGTAACACTATGCTGCTGATGGTACTTGTGGACACAGCCCTGGGGACTATGCCCAAGCTCATGGCATTTAAAAGCTCATTTTCCCACTTTTCTTTTTAATAGACAATTAACAGAGGGAGAGATTAGAATGTCCTGGAAATTCCAGAATTTCTGTTGCCTATGTTTCTGGACAATTCATGAGAAATCCTGACAACAACTTCAACTAAACCTGAAAACAAGCAAGTTTCAAATCCATGAAGACTGCCTCCCCTCTCAAAAAAGTATCCCCCACCCAATCTAAAAAGGAACTGGCTCAGTAGATATGTATGCATGCTCAGCTGCTTTAGTCGTGTCCGACTCTTTGTGACCTTATGGACTGGAGCCCGCCAGGCTCTTCTGTCCACAGGATTCTCCAGGCAAGAACCCTGGAGTGTGAGTTGCCATTCCCTCCTCCAGAGGATCTCCCAGCCTGGGGAGTAAATGTGCATCTCCTTGCATTGCAGGTGCATTTTTACAAAACTTGGTGCTAGAATCTCCTGCAAAAGATGATTTTTGATGTTCCTAAGAGAATAGGAAGATGGGATGTTCATATCCCTACCTAACATCTGCTACTGTGACAAATCCAACTTTTATAGACAAAACGGGTACCAAAGCCATAATCACACAGACTAAGAGAAGAAAAACACAGCTCTTTTGAGTCAGGATTAAGTTGTACTGGTTGATTGGTTTGGAAAAACAATATTATACTTGGCTTCTAAATACTGCAGAGACCTCTTGTAAATCCTCCAGTAATTTTTTGTAATCCTTCACAAGTAGCAAAATCATTGCTGTGAGGCAGACAGGAGAAGAATCCACAAATAAGACATCTGTTATTGTTATATCAATGATGATATATGCCCAACTGTGAAATAACAACATTTAACAAGAAATGGAACCTTATCCAAAATGAAATCTCACTCACTTCCATGACTTCATTTGCTACATTAATAAGAGTAAACTGAAGTTTATAATTGGGTGATCTTATCTATTAGCATTAGTAATATATCACAGGTATAGGGCTTTATATTTTAGATTAATGGAATTCAAACCATTAGAAAAGTCCTATGCTTACATGTAGCATGCATAGACAGATGAAGTTGGTGATACATTGAATAAACAGTAAAATATTTAGGGCTATTTGTCTTTTGTTCTGTATTTTTAAAGAAAATTTTACCTCCTCAAAATTTTCAGTTTGTTTGTTACAGGTTTAAGATACTCTTGCAATAATATATTAAAACAACAATGAAAGACTATTGAAGATTATAATCCCTTCAAAAGACAATATTATGAGTCTTAATATTTAAAATGACTATTTAGAGAAAAAAATGTATCATTTGAATCTAAAACATTTTTTCCCCACATTCAGGTGAAAAACAATTTAAATTCTTAAACTCTAAAGGCTATGTTACCATATGTTTGGAGAATTCTTAAGAACCCTAAAGTAGAACTTTGGCAATGAAATAGGTATTATTTGCCAGCCTGAGCAAATCTAAAGGATCTTAGGCTCTTTAAAAATGCCTTCAAATGGTATCCAAGAATCTCTTGGTTTTTACTTATCTTTCCATTGTTTTCATTGACCCCTGTACTCTATGTTCTGTTAAAACAAACCTTTGCTGAGCTCTCAGTCTGGAAGGTTGCAGCTCTGTCCTTTCTGCGTTTGCCTCTTGGTCTCATGCTCTGTAAGACGTGTAGAATGAAAGGCCCTGCACTGTTCTATGGATTTCAAATTCAAACTCTGTTTAATACTTCTCCAGCCTTGTCAACACTGGGGAAGCCAAAGCTAGAATGCTGTGTGGATCTTCTTAGAAAGGAGGTGTTGGAGCCAAGTAGGAAACATCTAGGTTTCTTGACATTTGCCACCACTGACTACAGTAGCCTTTTGGAAACTCCCTCTTTCTTGTGCTTCCATGACATCCCCTTGTGGCTCTTAACTTCCTCGGGCTGACCTTTCTTTCTCAGGTTCCAATATTAACTCTCATTCCTCTTCCCTAGTTTTGTATGTAGGGGCTTTTAGGGCTTTGTCCCTGGTCATCTTCCATATCTTTATAATTTCACCTACACTACCATACTTTTTTTCTGAGCTGTTCAGTTCAGTTCAGTTCAGTCGTTCAGTCATGTCCGACTCTTTGAGACCCCATGAATCGCAGCATGCCAGGCCTCCCTGTCCATCACCGACTGCCGGAGTTCACTCAGACTCACGTCCATTGAGTCAGTGATGCCATCCAGCCATCTCATCCTCTGTCGTCCCCTTCTCCTCCTGCCCCCAATCCCTCCCAGCATCAGAGTCTTTTCCAATAAGTCAACTCTTTGCATGAGATAGCCAGAGTACTGGAGTTTCAGCTTCAGCATCATTCCCTCCAAAGAAATCCCAGGGCTGATCTCCTTCAGAATGGACTGGTTGGATCTCCTTGCAGTCCAAGGGACTCTCAAGAGTCTTCTCCAACACCACAGTTCTAAAAGCATCAATTCTTCGGTGCTCAGCCTTCTTCACAGTCCAACTCTCACATCCATACATGACCACAGGAAAAACCATAGCCTTGACTAGACGAACCTTAGTCAGCAAAGTAATGTCTCTGCTTTTGAATATGCTATCTAGGTTGGTCATAACTTTTCTTCCAAGGAGTAAGCATCTTTTAATTTCACGGCTGTTTAATTTCTGAGCTGTAGTAGGATATAATACATCTGGGATGAGGCAGTTAGATAGCCTTACAACTCAATGGACATGAGCTTGAGCAAAGTTCAAGGAAGATAGTGGGAGGTGGGAGGATATCTGGGAAATAGTGGAGGACAGAGAAGCCTGGTGTGCTGCACTCCATGGGATCATAAAGAGTCGGACACGACTTAGTGACTGAACGTGAATGGTATAATTTATACACAGAAAGTGTGTTGTGTGTGGTGAGAAGTCTTAAGATCTACCTGTAAGAAATTCTAAATATACAATAAAAGATTGTTAACTATAATCACCATGCTATACATTAAATCTCCAGAGCTTATTCATCTTGTATAACTGAATCTTTGTACCTTTTAACCAGCATGTCCCCATTTCCCCCTCCCCTCCTTCTGCACACTCAAGAGCCCAAAGTGAATGACTGAACAGTGCAAAGGAGTGGTGTGGCAGGTACTGTGTGCTCTACTTAAGACCCTTGCCATATTTCTAAAGCAAACTGTATTACATCATCATATCTTGACTAAATAGCGGTATTCTCTCTATATAAACTCAGGAAGAACATCTATTCTGGACTCTTACTAGGCTTGTTTTTCAAACTTCAAGTTGGAGAGGTGTGTTTCTTTTTTCCCTATGTATGTGTTTCTTACTATTGAACGATGATTAGCTTGATTTTTTTCAAAGAGAATTTAGCCATTACTGAGAAGATTAGCTTGATTTTTTTCAAAGAGAATTTAGCCATTACTGAGAAGATTCAGGTACATATGATATAAAACTGTCCAACCACCTCTCAGTAGATAAATTATCAGCCTTTAGCTCCACCAGTCCTGTTAGGCCTATAGATATATGTAAGGGCTGAGGCCATTCATCTCTTAGCTCAGTCTCCCTCAATCCCTGGGCTCAAATCTTGAGAGTGGGGAAGACATTAGGAGATTTTGCCTTACCAGGGAATGCGATCTAGAATTAGTCTTGCTTCTGTAAACTCTCTAAGACACGCTGTTCTAAGATTAGTTCTGGTACTCATGTATCCCCTATGATACAGGCTTCCTTTCATCTTTCTATGGATTTGCAGGGAGTACAAATAAACATTTTCTTGGGTTTTCAATTAAGTGTCCCAAGACCCTGAAGATGTTAGTTTTCGCTCTGCATCCAGAAACACAAACTGAGACACCTTGCCTACCTTTTGCCAGCACCCCCCTCCAGCAGTTAGACCTTGTCTGGCTCCTCAAGCTCCCAGATGGCATCCCGATCCTCAAACAGACTGAGACTCAAAAATGTGGCTCTGCCACACACTTTACAGATCTCAAAGGTCTGGGCACTCCAGTGCTGTCCCTGTTGGTCAGATGGTTTCCTGGGAACACAAATGCTGATTTGCGCTGTTGGGTATTTCTCTCAGCTGCCAGAGCTACTGCTGGGTCAGCTTCCCAGCTTCAGTATCAACCTGCTTCCTCCCTTTTGCTCACCAAACTCTGAAGTCCTGCTTTGCTTCATAGACCAGGCTACACAGATTTGACAATTTTCACAGGTTTCAACAGGTTGAATTAGACTTAATTAGACAAAATCATGAATTATTAAAAGGATGTCTATTGGAGAAGGAAGTGACAACCCACTCTAGTATTCTTGCCTGGAGAATCCCATGGACAGAGGAGCCTGGTGGGCCACAGTCCATGGGGTTGCAAAGAGTTGGATATGACTGAAGTGACTTAGCACAGCACATACGTGGGTTATATTATTATTCCCTCCAAAATAATGTTTATTGAACATCTAAAAGATACTGTCTCATTCAGTGTGAGAAGACAGAGAATTCTAAGACTGTGCTTCTGTCCATAAAATGCTTACATTCTAATTGGATAGACATTCATATTTTCATGTGCGCACATGCACACACACACACTCACACACTATAGCAATACAAATGCTATCAGAATAAAACCAACAAGCAGTATCAGAGGAGTTCAGATAAGAGAGAGATGACTCTGGTGCTGAGTGAACCAGGAAGGCATTATGCAGGAGACAGGACTCAGGGTACTAAAGAAAGAAGCAGAGACAGATATGGAAGGAGAAAGGGAAAGGGTAGCAAAGGTTGGAGAGACATCCAACGTGCTCCACTACTGGCACTAATTGAATCCAAAGGTGATGCCTGCAATTTAGTCTATGATCTATAAAGGCAAAGACTGGCCCTTTCCCACCTCTATTCATACCTCCAGGCTTCTGTGGGAGGCTTCTTTTCTCCCAACAAGGCTATCCTTGTATACTGCAATTGCATTTTTATGTACTCTGTAGAAATGTGGGAGGAATGGGTAAAGGAGTTTGTCTTGGGTATGGTATCTGTTCTTTTTCCTCTAAGGAAGGTTAATCTTGATTAAGCTGGGTTTGCCTAGTACTATGAGAATTATGAAACTGGGTTTTGGAAATAGTGAAGAGCAGGCACTCTGGACCTATGGTGCGAGCACACTCGTGAGCATGCTTAGAGAACTAGATAACATGTGAAGAGGCAAAGACTTCTATACCCTCCCATCTCAGTTCTACACCTGTTTCCTACTTGCCTTCTGCTCATTACCCCTTCCTCAGCTACTCAAGACTCTGTGATAATATCTCACACATGTCTGCCCTTTCCAAAAGAGTTCTCTAACTCAAATGTCCCCTTTCCATCTACCCTATCCACAACTTCTATCATTTCAAAATCACTCCTAATATTTGCCATTTGTTGTATGTATAATATGTACCTAGCACATGCATTGTTTCATTTAATAATTACCCTCTCATAGGGATAACGAAAGTGAAAGTCGCTCAGTTGTGTCCAACTCTTTGTGACCCTGTGAACTATACAATCCATGGAATTCTCTAGGCCAGAATACTGGAGTGGGTAGCCTTTCCCTTCTTCAAGGGATCTTCCCAACCCAGGGACTGAACCCAGACCTCCAGCTTTTGCTGGTGGATTCTTTACCAACTGAGCTACCAGGGAAACTCTTTCATATGGAAGCATCAATGATTAAAATATGAATGTAGAGTAATCAGTAGTTCAACTTCTCTCACCATTAGTTTAGTCAACTTTATAACAAAGATAAGTAGTGACCTTATATGTCAGTTTTAAGACTGATGAGGAAACTGAGGCTCAGAAACTTACACTTGGCAACATACAGTGAAAATGTGCTAAACCAGGGTTCAAACACATGGGATCTGATAAAAGTTTGTGCTATCTCATGCCACTGTGCTGCAGCATGAGAATTTCAAACTCCAGCTGAGAGGTGAGAGCTGTGAAATTTTCTTAGTACCTAGGTTTGCCAGATAAAACACAGGATGCCCATTAATTGGAATTGAAAATGAACAATACATCATTTTTCAGTATAAATACTGAAAATGTATATACATACCAAATAGTACATGGGACATGCTTACACTTTATAATTCATTGTTTATCTGAAATTAAAATTATGCTGAAATTTAAGTGAATATTCTATATTTTTTCCCCTAAATCTGGGAATCCTGCTAGTACTCCATAAATCACATCATATAGACAACTGCTGAAGGGTAAGGAATGTGTTCCTTGAGGCTAAAAGGAAGTAAACTTTTATTATTAAGCCCTCTATGGGGTTGCACAGAGTCAGACACAACTGAAGTGACTTGGCAGCAGCAGCAGCAGCCTGTCAGAACTGGAAAGGAGCTTAAAGGTAAATGGTCCTCATTTTACCAATGAGCGAACTAGAGATCATGGTAGGGAAATGACTTGCACAAAATCATAGTGCTTACAAAGAGGCAAGATTTGAAGTCAGAGTTCCCTTGGCCTTGTTAAATGCTGAACCCACCACCCTTAGAGCTGTTGAAAGTTTAGAATTAACCCCAGGTTTTCTAGTGAAAGAAACATGGCTGTCTTACGCATTTTAGGGGCTTAATAAATATTTTGGCAAAAATAATGATTTGATGCTGATCTGGTTCTTGGGATAATGCTTTATGTGGAATAGGTACACTCAAAGTTGTTGATAATGATATGTATCACACACATATACACTAGTATAACCATAAATATACACACATATATTTATTCCTAGGACCTGAGAGACTATGTTGATATCTCCCAAGTGGATTATTAGATGCCTTGGTAAATATGACAGTAACTCAAACAACCAATTTTTGATATTCTTGAAGTCTGTGGTAGTTAACAGAGAAACTATGGCAGCATAACATCCAAATTAGGGGAAAATATGAACCTCAGAGGTATGCTATTAAAAACAGTTGCTACTAGCTTCATGTGACTATTGGGCAGGTGAAAGGTGGCTAGTCCTAACTAAGATGTGCTGTCAGTATAAATTACACACTAGACTTCAAAGATTTAATATAAAAAAGAGTATAAAATATCACAATAATTTTTATTTTAGTTACATTTTAAACATTTTAATATATTGAGCTAAATGAAAGATATTTAAATAAATTTCACCCCCTTTTTCATTTTTTGAGTAAAGATACTAGAGTATTTAAAATTATATATCTGATTATATTTCTATTGGATAACACTGTTCCAGAGGAGTCACTATTTATTTAAATAGGAAAAGGAAAAATAGAAGTTAAGACCCGGATACATCTTATCATCTTTTTATTATGGTGTTTAACTTTCTTATTAGCTTCATTGAAAATTTATGAAATTGCTTTGGAAAATGAAAATCATTATGGAAATATAAAATATCTTCATAATTGTTAAGAAAGAAAAGAATTGGTTATTGCAGTTTCTTTTCAGAATTCCGCAAACATTTGCTGATCTCAGGCTGCTTACCTCTTTGGGGCAAGTCTTTTAAGCTTAGGGCTTCCCTGGTGTCTGTAAAGAATCTGCCTGCAATGCAGGAGACACAGGCTTGATCCCTGGGTCTGGAAGATGCCCTGGAGGAAGAAATGGCGACCCACTTCTGTATTCTTACTGGGAAAATCCCTTGGATATAAGATCCTGGGAGGCTACAGTCCACATGGTTGCAAAGAGTTGGAGCTGACTGAGCATGCACACACACATTTATGCTTAGTTTACTTAAATGCCTCAGTTTCTCATCTACAAAAGAGATCTCTGAAGGAGAGGCCTGTTCCCAACACCCGCAGAGCACAAGACTTCCAGAACAATGAGTAATGTGGTCCCACTATTGTTGACAGATGGCAATCATTCACTTCTTAGTGTATGTTTTCTAAAATGCTTTAGTTCACGCCTCCTTTGCACTAACGCCATGGTTGTATGCTTTATGTTGCTAGCTAGCCTCCTGCCCTTTACTCTGTCTTCCCAGAAAAGAGAAAGCCTTGCTGCAAACTTCACAGTTGTAAAAATATTTTAATAGTCCATGCCTTTGTAGTCTTTTCTTGTATTTCCCATTAAACTTGGGTAATTCATAGGTACAGATAACAAAATCTATCAGATATATAGGGGATGGTCTAATCTGATTCAACTTCATTAGAAAGTACCCTAAGAAAGTCTCCTGTGTTGAGAACATTCTGAAATCCTCTCTCGTTCTGGCAATTGTAAGTTTTAAGATCTTGCTTTTGGCATGGAGGCTATTTTTCAGTTTTGGTTAGTGGCAAAAACCAAACTGACCTCTCCTTGTGTTGTCAATTTAATGACCAAAAGATGAAAAGGTGAATATTTTGCAGATTTTTTTTTTGGGGGGGCCATTTCAACCTCATCTTTGTTAGTGCATCTGCACTCCACCTGACCTTTCTTGGTTCTGTTTTTAATTCTCCTCGTATACCAGCTTTTAGTAGAGACTGTGTGCTTTAAGTAACGAAGGTCAAATTTCTGAGCCCTTGTATGCTCACCCAATGATTTCTAGCCGTCTTTAATCCTTCCCTACACCAACTGCTGCAGTAATGAGGGGCAAGGGGCGGCTGAGGATTGAGGTCATGAGCTTTCAGTTTGTAGTCATATATTTCTCTGGTGCTTACATGGAGCAGCTCCTCTTAGTTTCTCAGAGGTGAGTTTAAAAAAAAAAGGAAAGGAACCACTGAATCCTATTACAATGTACTAATATGACTTGTGTGGGTCTTTTTCTACCCATTGAGCCTCCTTATCAGGGAAGGGGAAGCTCTTGAAGTCATATGAAAGAAGGCATCTGAGTGTACAGAGTGAACGCTACCTCTCGGCTATCCAGAAGAAGCTGTGGTCTCTTGCTTAGAAATGTCAAATGCAGGGGAGTTTCCTACTCACTAAAGAATCACTGAGCCTCCTGTTTCCTTAAGGCATATCTTCTGCCTATCACCTCTCAAGACATTCATGTTGTTCACTAAAAATACCCTATCTTGAAATCTTTGCAAGTATATATAAAGACAGAATTCTAAAGATCAATTCAGTTGCTCAGTTGTGTCTGACTTTTTGTGACCCCATGGACTGCAGCACGCCAGGCTTCCTTGTCCATCACCAACTCCCGGAGCTTGCTCAAACTAATGTCCATGGAGTCGGTGATGCCATCCAACCATCTCACCCTCTGTTGTCCCTTCTGCCTTCAGTCTTCTCAGGATGTTCACATTGTTCACTAAAAATACCCTATCTTTAAATATCTGCAAGTGTGTATAAAGACAGAATTCTAAAAATATTGAATTATTAATCCAGGACTCATTAAACATATTTGCAGTTATTCTACAGCTTTTATTATAAAATGGAACACATTTAAACTGTAAACTGTGTGTGAGTTAAGTTGCTTCAGTCATGTCAGACTCTCTGCGACTCTATGGACTGTAGTCTGCGAGACTCCTCTGTCCATGGTGATTATCCAGGCAAGAATACTGGAATGGGTTGTCATGTCCTCCTCCAGGGAATCTTCCTGACCCAGGGATCAAACTCAAGTCTCTTATTGTCTCCTGCATCAGCAGGCCAGTTCTTTACCACTAGCACCACCTGGGAAACCCTTAAACTGTAAGAGTCAATCCTAAAAATCTTAATGAAAACTAGATGTTGAAATACAGATGCTATATAATGCAGTTGTTATAGTTTTAGATTATGATAATGAAGACTGCTGTTTTTGATGAAATACCAATGAGGGATAGTAATATTATTCATGAGATACTATAATAAACATTTTCAACTCTAGGGTAGACAAATGGGAGAAAGAAAGAAGGAGAAAAAAATCACTTATTTGTTCCTATGCTTGTCCCCCCCCACCCCCCGTTGAATTACTTATTCATATGCATTCAACAAGTATTTATTGAGCACTTACTATAGGCATGTAATCTATTGCTCATTGAAGATGCTCTGCCAACTGACAACTACATATTAATATAAGGAGTTGAGCAGTTAGTCAAATGATTCAAGCACTATTTTCATCAGGTTAATTTTTTTTTAAATTCCTTCTTGGTGTATGATAAGCAGTCTACTTGGTTTCATGGCAGATTGGTACCAATTTTTATGGAGTTTACATTTTATTAGGGGATTATGAGACATATATGGAAATCCATTTTATAAGAACACATGTGGCAAATGTCACAGACAAATAAACTGAAATGGAGGTATAGTGATGGCAAAAATATAGAAAAGGCACCTCAAAGGATACCAGGGGAAAATCACCAGAGAAAATGACATTTAAGACAGACCTTCAGAGATCCTAATACATGGAGAGTAGCGGAGAGTGGCAAAGAGATTCTAAGAAGAGAGGCTATTAAAAAGATATTGCCAAGTCTGTTTGGGGTATATGGTATATGACATCAGGGAGCAAGACACAAAATTCCGTGGCTAAAGTGCTGCGAACATAAGGTCCAAAGATTTCAACTACACTTTGTAGCATTGTCAGAGATAATGTGACAAAACAGTGGGTCTCTACCTTCAAGTGTTGAAGAATTTTGCAATCTCTGGGGATTACATCGTGTTTGAGATGAGGTGAGGGTTAAAATAGGCTTGCATCAGAATATACATATCCGAGGCTTTGCTGTCCTGCTTTGCTTCTCAGTTTGTTCATTTCTTTTTCTTTTTTTATGTCAAGCCCTTTTCCATACTATTATGATTTTGAGTTTTATAGCATACTGCTAAAATCCTGTTAAAGTGTTAATGACAGAATGATAGCAAAGCATCGTTTTTAAATAAACTTACCTAAAGCAAACAATTGTGCTTGCTTTGCACCAAAGCCTGCACTAGTACATTTCAGACAGAGAATCTTCAAGCATGTGGGACATAACTCTAAACTAAGAGGATTCTGTAGAGTAGGTGATACTGAAATCAACTAGCGTTCCTACTGAGGGGTTCTGTGAGGACACCAAGTGCCTCTTGCAGCTCTGTTATGAGAACAAGACTTCTCCAAATTTCTGGCACTGATACCTAACAGGAGGAAATGAAAACAGTAAGGTAGGAGTAGAGGATGAGTGTGATGAGAAAAAACTTCTAGATTGTAAAATCCCATGATTTTTAAAAAATAGCTTCCTGGGAAAACTTCCAGATCATGTTCTGAAGAGCTATCAGATGATGATATTTGGGAAATTGTGTGTGTGTGTGTGTGTGTGTGTGTGTGTGTGTTGGGGATGGTGGTGTTTAATAACACATCATTGTTCTAAATATTTATCTTGCACCTATATTACTTTCAAAAAGTTTTTTATAAGACACGAACACCTTTTTATAAAAATTCGGTTCATGCCAGGTAACAAGTGGGAGTCCTCCTTCCTGCCCTGAGATTCTCATCCTAAAACTTTTTCTACTTTTCTTAGAGGTCTTCATCACTGTCAGTTCTTAGATTCTTCCATATATTTTTCCATACACACACGTACACACACACCCCTAAATAGTATTTTAACATACACTCCTACAGTACATATTACCTACAACTTGCTTTTTGAATTCCACATAACACATATGAATTTACCTTTTTTTCTTTTTAATTGATTAATCAGTTCAGTTGCTTGGTCGTGTCTGACTCTCTGCGACCCCATGAACCGCAGCATGTCAGGCCTCCCTGTCCATCACCAACTCCCAGAGTTTACCCAAACTGATGTCCATTGAGTCAGTGATGCCATCCAACCATCTCATCCTCTGTTGTCCCCTTCTCCGGCCCTCACTGCCCTCAATCTTTCCCAGCATCAGGGTCTTCTCAAATGAGTCAGCTCTTTGCATCAGGTGGCCAAAGTACTGGAGTTTCAGCTTCAGCATCAGTCCTTCCAATGAACATCCAGGACTGATTTCCTCTAGGATNAACTAAGACCATGGCATCCGGTCCCATCACTTCATGGCAAATAGATGGGGAAACAATGGAAACAGTGAGAGACTATTTTGGGGGGGCCCCAAAATCACTGCAGATGGTGACTGCAGCCATGAAATTAAAAGATGCTTGCTCCTTAGAAGAAAAGCTATGACCAACTTAGACAGCATATTGAAAAGCAGCGACATTACTTTGCCAACAAAGGTCCATCTGGTCAAAGCTTTGATTTTTCCAGTAGTCATCTATAAATGTGAGAATTGAACTATAAAGAAAGCTGATCGCTGAAGAATTGATGCTTTTGAACTGTGGTGTTGGAGAAGACTCTTGAGAGTACTTTGGACTGCAAGGATATCCAACTGGTCCATCCTAAAGTAAATCAGTCCTGAATATTCACTGAAAGGACTGATGCTGAGGCTGAAACTCCAATACTTTGGCCACCTTCAGATGCGCAGAACTGATTCATTTGAAAAGACCTTGATGCTGGGAAAGATTGAAGGCAGGAGGAAAAGGGGATGACAGAGGATGAGGTGGTGGGATAGCATCACTGACTCTATGGACATCAGTTTGAGTAAGCGCCGGGAGTTGGTGATGGATAAGGAGGCCCGTCATGCTGTAGTCTATGGGGTCACAAAGAGTTGGAGATTATGAGTAACTGAGCTGAACTGAACTGGATCATATTATTCAGAGATCCAGAAGAGTGACAGAAAAGCTTAAAATGAAAGTCCTTATTTTGAATTTCCAATATTGGTTTTTCACAGGCATAGTTGTTAACAATGATGTTTTATATTTTCTCTTTCTCAAATGATCCAAACATACTGCATAGGAAAACCAGATATTTACAAATTCATTTTTTTTAGCTCTCACAGAATAAATTATTCAGAGTGTCTGGCATTCCTTAAAGTGCAATTTTTCATATAATAGGTTGTATGATCTTTAAATAAGCTACCTTGAGTGTTTGAGGGAAATAATCCAAAAGCCCTGACTGAGTTTGGGGATTCAACCTGGTGGAAACGTTCTTCCAAACTCAGCTTGAGTGAAGTGTCTCCCTGTTCTCTTGCTCAGCAGCCTTTATGATGTGGACATGGGAAAGAGTGAGTTGGGCATCTGGGCCTTGCAGGTGGAAACAATTAAGATTCAAAATGGATTTTGAAAACTGATTTGCTTTTCTCTTTATTCGCCACATGAAAAGTAGTTCTAGGTTCCTAAAATCTCTCAACCACTCATTAAGTAAATGCATTCTTAGAACATTTGGTGTTTTATTGCTTATGATGTTCAAATCTACCTTATTTAATGTATGGAATATGTATATATATGTCTATAACCACACATATATGGTCAAATCTGTGTTTCCCATCAAACATCTACTGTATGTTTCACGAGGGAGACAAGACCCATGTGTTTTGCAGAAGCTTTTAAAGCTGTTTCATTTATTTTATTAGCCTTTAATGAATGTAATTAGAACCCAAGTAATTAAATGCAATTGTGCTCAGTATGTTCCTGTTGTAAATTGCCCTAAACAATGTGCATCGTGTGAACAAATTTGTGGGATTAATCGAGGATAGATAATGTTTTTGGATAGTATTTCACACTAAACGGCCGCAGAGAGAAACAAAGAAGCTGGCGCAGTGTCATTAATCTTAGTCAACTGGCAGCTCTGTTGTAATTTGCATGACTTAGGCAGTGACACAGGATGAGGCTTGCTTGGGATGGGTGTTAGATCACTATGATACGTATGCATTTATTCCCCTTTAGTCTCCTGATTTATAAGCAGAAAGAAGTTTGAATGTGGAAATGGATAAAAACAACAATGTTAATGGAAGGAGTTGTAGATACCCTGAATATTACTGGCAATATACATGTTCCTTTGTTTTCATATTGAGTATTTCTGTTTTACAGTTGTTAAAAAGACATCTATGAATCCCTGTCAAGATTGAAAAAAAGGAGATGTATTGTGGCTAGATAGTGAGATATCAGTGGAAGAAGTTTGGCTTATTTTTTTTTTACTTCTCCCGTATCTAATGTATCTTGATTCATTGCTTCAGGAACCCACCCCTTTGGAAGAGGCTCTTTTGAATTGCATTACAGAAAACCTTCAAACTCCACTTATGAAAATATCATTTGAAAATCAGTGCTTGGAAACATGGATAGCAAATGTAAATGCTTTCTTTTTTCATCGTGAGATACAGAATACAATTCTGAATTATAGAAACAATTAGATAAGACATTCTAAAGAAAGCATACAAATTGAGCTTCAAATGTCATAACAGATGACAAATAAAAGGTAAGTGAATTTGGGGAGTTTTGAGCTGAAATGACCATGCCCTCGTGACCTGAAAGACATGCTAATCTCAACTTGCACAAGTGCATCTGACATTTATGAGCATTTGGCCCAGGCCATTGTATCCTTTTTCTTCTGATTGAGGTGAGTTGCTATCCAACTTACCTATAAAGCAGCCAAAAAATTTTGAGGGCAGCATATAAAACTATTTTGTCTTTGCAAATGCAGTGATCACACACAAGCTATATTTAGATATTTGAGGGGAAACCTTATGTGCAAATAAAGAGATGTATCAGCTCGAAGTAAGAAAAGAATATTCATTGACCAAAGAACTGCATTTAACAATACATCTTAACTTAAACTTTATACAGATTTTTTCCTTCCATACACATCTGTTTTATTTTGATAGCAATTTCTTCCATTTTTTTTCAAAAATTATATATCTCATCCTTCTGAAGTTCAGTTAAAATCAGAAAATTCAGTGAATTTTACCCTCACCAAAAAAGATTCTCTTTCTTTGGTGAATATATAGATTTGAACAAAACTTCCTGAATCATGGAAATTTGATCTCTCTCAGATCTTTCTAGGCATTGTGGAATGTGTGTCTGAGTGTGTGAAAATATTCCACTTTATGTTCTTATTTCAGAAACATTTAAAACAACAAAAATAATTAACAATTCATGAGCATAGCTGACTCCTATTAATATGCCATTGACCTGCACACCCTGTTCAACATTTAAAGACCTAGGACAGCAGCGTCTATTATGAGGTCAGCCCTATCGATATAGCATTAAAATGAGTCATATTTAATGCAGTGTCTAGAAATGATCAGTTAATGCAAAAAGTAGCATGGCAGTACAACTATAGTGAAAATGATCCCAGACATTATGAAGTTAAAATATTATCCAAACCACTGAGAGTGAGAAGAAACACAAAACAATTTAATGTTGAAGCTGTGCTTATTGCTCTAGATCGGTTAGACATTGGGATAACGGGGAAGAATGAGTTTTGTATGTAGTCAACTCTACTTTCTACTGATGGTATAGTCACTTGAGAACCGTTTGGTTCAGGAGATCAAAAGTCTGTCTTTCCAGCTCTAGGAGAAGAATTATTCTAAGAAGGATATAAACTAGTTCTCCTTAGCTGGGCATCATAACTGATTATCACATGATTCAGTCAATGTGTTGCCTGAGTTATTACCACTATTTCTATATGCCTTCTTGTCCACATCAAAAATACGCATGTGGCAGAAGAAATTTGTCCAGAGTGTTCAGTAGAATTTCTACTCAGTTGTGCCAAGTAAATGAAAGAAATTTACTGAATGTCTTTGCCTGGTATTACTTTGGTATGTAGTCCAAGCATGATTGGAAGCACCTATATGTCAGGAGTGCCATTAATTGCTATGTCAAGTTGTCAATGGAATCATGAATGATACTGAAAGTTTGCAGAATCTGACTTCCCTTGGAGTATTCAGTATTTTTCTGTATGTATTGCAATATTTAACTTATAATTTCTGCAGCATTGTATCTCTTATTGACTTAGATATTACTCATGGATTATATCTTTACAACATCTGAGATGCTTCTGAAATTAAACCCCTAAAGGCTTACACATAAAATATAGACACTTGGAAGGAAAAAGTTATTTTTAAAAATCTGAGTTGTATCTATGTTAAGATTCTTATTATGGAGACTTAAAAATATAGACACTATTAAATCTATTGACATATAAGCACTATAAAGCTTCTGTTAAGATACTGACTAAAAGAGATATGCCTCTAAGAGTTCATGAATTATAAATAAGTGGTTTTGTAAGAGAAATCACCTTTTTAGAAGAAATCTAGAAAATAATTCCTCTGAAATCTACCTTTTATTACTGGTGTTTTCTGTACAAGTAAGTGTTGGATACACATGTTAACCTCACTAACTATTCAGTTCAGTTCAGTCGCTCAGTCATGTCTGGCTCCTTGCAACCCCATGAATCACAGCACGTCCATCACCAACTCCCAGAGTTCACTCAAACTCATGTCCATCGAATTGGTGATGCCATCCAGCCGTCTCATCCTCTGTCGTCCCCTTCTCCTCCTGCCCCCAATCCCTCCCAGCATCAAGGTCTTTTCCAATGAGACAACTTTTGCATGAGGTGGCCAAAGTATTGGAGTTTCAGCTTCAGCATCAGTCCTTCCAATGAACACCCAGGACTGATCTTTAGGATGGACTGGTTGGATCTCCTTGCAGTAGTAACTGCAAAATATAAAACTTTAAGAAATTATTTGCAATAGTGTTCTTTTAATGACATGAGATTTCTAAAGTGCAGTAAAACTATATTCCATAGTCTGTGGGGTGTATATATATATGTGTGTGTGTGTGTGTGTGTGTGTTAAAGTACAGAAAACTGTATAAAGTTAGTTCTCAATTTATACATGAGCTCTGTGCCAAGTCTGTTCTTGGCATAGCCAGAGCATGAGGGATAATAAAGACTGGCACACAGGACATGCTCACAAATAGCAGCTCTCTTTTATTGAGCAGTTATTGTGCACAAATCATTTTAGGTATGCTCATTCATGTATGCCTCAAAGAAACTTGATGAAGTAGGTATAAGAAGTTCCATTTTACAGATGACAAAATGGGCTGTCATAGTCAGCGCCTGCACATGGTGCTAGAGCTATGAAGCAGCAGAGCTTGTAACTGCTATGGGATGTGGATTGTTGAATGAATATTGACATTTATGAGGCCAAGGCTGGTGCCCAGAGAGGCAGACTGAGGCTGGCAGATGTTGTAGGGCTCCCTGGGTGAGTGATTAAGCCCAATGGAATAACCTAGGCCAATGTGAATAACCTAGCCATAAGGCTGAGCGGGCAATATGAAATAGGAGACAGGTCATTGGAGTGAAATCCAGGCATCAACATAGCAAAATAATTAACCTGTCGTGGGTCTCATGTCCTCCTTCATAAAATGGAGCTTATAAGACTTCCCTGGTGGTCAAGTGGTTAAGAATCCATCTGCCAATGAAGGGGACATGGGTTTGATCCCTGGTCTGGGAAGATGCCACATGCCACAGAGCAACTAAGCCTGTGAACCACGATGACTGAGCCCACCCTCTAGAGCCTGTGAGCTGCAACTACTGAAGCCCATGCACCCTAAAGCCCAAGTCTGCAACAAGAGAAACCACCACAGTGAGAAGCCTGTGCACAGCAAATAAGACCCAGTATAGCCAAAAATAAATAAATTAAATCTTAAAAATGAGGCTTATAGAACTATCTCACTCTTAAGGATATTGTGGAAGTTAAATGAATTTTAGGATAGTACCTTGCACTTTGGAGAATAAGGATGAGTATTTAGTAAATCATCTTTAAGTTGCCTTCAAATTCTATAATTTTCTAATGTAACACTGAAGAATTTACAGTGAAGTTTGAATTTGAGTAGGGAGTACCAGGCAGGCGTCATCAAAGCTGCATCCTAGGATGGTTCTGCTTCAGGTAGAACAAAGACAAGTTGGGAGGCAATGGGGGTGGTGGTGGGCATGATGGTTGCCCAGTGCTACTGACCAGAGACAGAAATAGTGAATTAGGGTCCCATCGAGTTGGATTCCAGGCAGAAGATTTGCACAGAGAAGTAGGAGCAAAGATCAGATCAAACAAACAAGACAGGTTCATGGAATTCTCTAGACCAGAGTACTGGAGTGGGAAGCCTTTCCCTTCTCCAGGGGATCTTCGAACCCAGGTCTCCAGCATTGTAGGCAGATTCTTTACCAGCTGAGCCACGAGGGAAGCCCTCTCTGGTTAGGTCCATTCTTAAAACACAGATCTTTTAGTTGTTCAAGTGCCCAGGTCTGTTAAAGTTTCTGATCCAAGAGGAAGAAAACTGCATTTTCATTAACTTAGAAACACTTAAGANGCATTGTAGGCAGATTCTTTACCAGCTGAGCCACGAGGGAAGCCCTCTCTGGTTAGGTCCATTCTTAAAACACAGATCTTTTAGTTGTTCAAGTGCCCAGGTCTGTTAAAGTTTCTGATCCAAGAGGAAGAAAACTGCATTTTCATTAACTTAGAAACACTTAAGACCTGTCTGAAATCAAGGCCACATTTTCTCCATGGTCTTAAGCTTAGATGGCATTTGAATGTCCATGCTAAGACTCTGTGAGAAACAACTACTGTATTTTCTTTACTCCAGCATCTTCCCAAAGCATGAATGGCGACGGGGTGAGGGGGTGGTCCTTGCATCACAAACGTAGACAAATACACATTGCTTTCTCACTTCATTGTTTTATATTCTTTGGAGCACATGGGCTGACCTGGGCTCAGAGATGTTAATACTAAACGGAAAAAGGATCAGAGGCTTATGAGAGAATTTGCCCCAAGTGAAGGCAAATTTAGAACACATTTATTTTTAAGGGAGGAAAGGATTTAAATGGTGGTTTCAGTCCCAGCTGATCCAGATAAAACCTTTTTCACCTATCATCCAGTTGAATGATCCTTTCTTACGTTTCTGTCCTGAGTTCTAGAAAATAGTGCTGGTTGTGGGGAAGGCATTTTTTTCTCGCCTCAATTTTTCTGACGTTAAAGTTTATTCTCCCACCTGTAAGGGAGAGGCAATAAAAGGGACAGCCCCTGACAAATCTGTTGCAGCCATTGCTCAGTAAGGGACCAGGAGTTCCTATTTCCAGGTCAACCTAAACTTTGACACAATGTAGGCCTGCCCTTAGTATTGTTAACTTCCCTGGTGGCTCAGATGGCAAAGTGTCTGTCGGCAATGCAGGCAGACCTAGGTTCAATCCCTGGGTCAGGAAGATCCCCTGGAGAAGGAAATGGCAACCCATTCCAGTACTCTTGCCTGGAAAATCCCACGGATGGAGGAAACTGGTAGGCTACAATCCATGGGGTCGCAAAGAGTTGGACACAACTGAGCGACTTCACTTTAGTATTGTTAGCGAAAGTGCTTCACCACTCGAAAGTCAATAAGGAGTCCAGGTTGGCGGAAGGGAAAATTTGTTTTACTTGGGATGCTGGCAACTGGGGTGGAGGGCCACTACTCTCAACTGATAATCAGTGGGCAAGAACTTTTACAGGCTGAGGGAGGGGGCTACATGCAGAAACAGCACAGTCTGCTCTGACAGTCATCTTGGAACTGGTCATCGATGGTCTGACCAGCACCATCTTGATTATTTTAAGAACAGTTAGCTTTCAGTTCCAAGGTCCGTTTGTTCCTATTTCCTTGATGGCAGTTCTCGGAACGTTGGCAGTTTCTGTCATGACTACAGTCTGGTCTTCATATAGTTCACTGCTTCCACCTGGTAGGGGTTTCAGTCTCTATAGGATGTGCTTCAGAATATCATCTATAGCCCTTGAGAAGGAACAAAAAATCCTTGACTGTGCTTAATGATGTTGTTATTATTTGTTCTCCTTTGACTGTTTTCCTTTGTTTCTGTATGTTCTTACTTCTCTGATTAAATTTTATTCTTTGGCTACAGTTTTTCCAGACAGAAGGCAGGCAGAGGACATGGAGGGCAAGGACCATACGGTCTTGCTCCATTTCAACATAAGACTAAGGCACTACTGTTTATTTAAGAAAATATATTAGTGCCGTGAAGAAATAATTTTCTTTTGCTTGGGTAGGGACGCATTTTGAAAGGTTGGTTCTTTTGAATTTGCAGAAGCTTGTCGGTAAAGGAAGGTTCCTTCATGTTCAGCAGTCTTCCCTCTTACAACTTTCTTTTTCACAGGACCTCCATAACCCACAATCCTAATTTTCCTCTTAACACAGAGGACATTCTATCCTGGATTTTTTTTCAAGCATATGCTCTTCTTACTGGCTATTAGATTTTGAAGTTCCCCCATGCTGGTTCTAAAACTGCCCTTCACTTTTCTGTATTCTTTCCTGGTGATCTTGTCCACTCCTGTGGCACCAAATGCTTTGCTATATAATCAAATGTCTTCCGTGTTTATAGTTCCAGTTCAGGCCTCTCTACTGGGTTCAGTATCCATATATCAACCTGCCTATTCTGCTTTCTTAAGGGGAAGTATCAAAAGCTCTACAGACACAAGACATTCAAGACAGTTCAGATCCCAGCCTCCTCCTGGAGCTGCTACTTGTACAGTGTTTCCCATTTCACTGAACCTCTAATCAGTGGACTCAAAATACAAGAGTTCGCCATTCAGACCTCAATTTCCTTTGCTTTCTCATCCAATCCATTCCTGAGTTCTGTTAATGTGACCTCCTAATATTTCTCCGATCCCTCACATCTTTTCCTCTCTAGTGTCAACGTCTTCCGATAGCATAGGCATGAACTCTGCCAGTTTGCTTTCTCAAAGTTTACATGTAAAAATAATTATTTTCCACATTNGAGTTCTGTTAATGTGACCTCCTAATATTTCTCCGATCCCTCACATCTTTTCCTCTCTAGTGTCAACGTCTTCCGATAGCATAGGCATGAACTCTGCCAGTTTGCTTTCTCAAAGTTTACATGTAAAAATAATTATTTTCCACATTATAACCAGGATGGCCTTTTTGAAAGACACACCTTCTCCAGACTCACCCTCTGCTCAAAACTGTTCCATTGCTTTTTAATGCTCTTAAGATAAAGACTAATGTCCTTAACAGAATTGATAAGACCCTGTGTGATCTGGTGACAACCCCTTCTTCTAGCCTATTCTGGTAGCACTTGTTTCCTTTCTTGTTACACACAACACCCACTGTCTTTTCTATATTTTAGACATTCTATTCTTCTACCTACCTTTTATAATGTTATTGAATATAGAATTTTCTTTGTTTCTGACTCACTCTTTGCTAAATATCTCCTACTGTCTCTTAGTACCCCTGTTTAAAGAATACTTTTCCATAAAAGTCTTTGTAAAGATTCTCTAGTCTAGATACAGTCTCTTGACAGTGTACATTCTTTGATGATAAACACCATATCTATTTGGCTCATGTATTTCAAGTCCAGGAAGAATGGACTCGTATGACTGGCATATAATAGTTGCTTGATAAATACTTACTGAAAGAGTGAAAGAACTTTGCCCAGGATCATCTTTGCTTGTCATAGTTGTTTCAATCCTACAAGTAAAATGGATGATTTTCTCTTAAAAAGATTTACCTCTTCTACTTATTTTCTCCCCTGGAAGAATCTTTCTTATGTATATATTTCTATATCTTAGCAATTTAAAAAAAATGAGACTTAAAGGTTTAAACAGGAAATATCAAAGCTTTCTTTCTGTTGACATATGAATATGAATGTACTTTAATGTCTTTCTTCAGTTTTGTCTCTTAATTTTAGCGTCTCACCAAGATTTTCCCATCAGGTATTGTTTCACAGTTTTCTAAAACATCTTCCAACAGAAATTCTGCCTGAGACAGTCATCACAAAATACAACTGGCATCATCTTTCACCCTATGGTGCCCTTCTTAAATTCATTTAACTGCTGCTAACACACTTAATCCTACCACAAGCTGTGTAGGTTTATCGGAGATAGTCACTTGAGCAAATAAATTTATGACTAGTCATTTTGTACCCAACACCTTGAATAACTGGATGCTGCTTTTGTTGAAAGGCTGAGGCATGTGGTGTTTGGTGAGAGAATTTTCAGTTTTATGTTAGACCATACCAGGCAGCAGATGGCATGGGTCATCATCAAATTTATCTCTGATTCTGTTTTATTGTTTGCGAATATCACCATCATATTTGTGAAATGGTTCATCATTATGCTCATTTTTCTGTTGCTTTATTTTAAAACCTGTAAAGTCCTATGATGCTAATACAGGGCAACAGTTCTTTCCTGTGTTTTCATTGGTACAATTTGTGCTCTATCTTTTTCTTCTTCCTCTCTTCCTATCAAGGTATCGGAGAACAGAAATTCCAAGAAATTACCTTGTAATAGATGAATGATTGTCTACCTATAGATTGATTGAGCTGTTTATTTATCTATCTATTGATTGATCTATCATTTGTTATCTCTTCTGCCTTCTTTTCCCTTGAAATTCATTTAGGGTCACTCCATCTTCTTGTTTCTCATTTCATGTGGTCTGCCTGAAATTGGACCTGTGCTCATTTCTAAGAGGGCATGCATGGGTCTAAAGGAATTAGTCAATGGGCTTCATACCATCAACCACAGGACTGGTTTAAGCCAGTTCAGTTCAGTTCAGTTCAGTCGCTCAGTCATGTCCAACCCTTTCAACCCCGTGAATCACAGCACGCCAGGTCTCCCTGTCCTTCACCAACTGCCGGAGTCTACTCAAACTCATGTCCATCGAGTTGGTGATGTCATCCAGTCATCTCATCCTCTGTCGTCCCCTTCTCCTCCTGTCCCCAATCCCTCCCAGCATCAGGGTCTTTTCCAATGAGTCAACTCTTCGCACAAAGTGGCCAAAGTATTGGAGTTTCAGCTTCAGCATCAGTCCTTCCAATGAACACTCAGGACTGATCTCCTTTAGAATGGACTGGTTGGATCTCCTGGCAGTCCAAGGGACTCTCAAGAGTCTTCTCCAACACCACAGTTCAAAAGCATCAATTCTTTGGTGATCAGCTTTCTTCACAGTCCAACTCTTACATCCATACATGACTACTGGAAAAACCATAGCCTTGACTAGACGGACCTTTGTTGGCAAAGTAATGTCTCTGCTTTTCAATATACTATCTAAGTTGGTCACAACCTTCCTTCCAAGGAGTAAGCGTCTTTTAATTTCATGGCTGCAGTCACCATCTGCAGTGATTTTGGCGCCCTCAAAAATAAAGTCTGACACTGTTTCAACTGTTTCCCCATCTATTTCCCATG